>JAOEJI010505164.1:0-15987 GCA_025448255.1 Umimayanthus chanpuru
ATTGTTCTTAGCTTGTTCTTAATTTTTGGGCAAATTTGAGCCTCGTTGTTCATATAAAATTGTTCTTATAAAAAAAAAAGCGTGTAAGCAACACTGTTTTTGAAACAAAATGTAATAAAACTTTGTTTCCATGCGAGGTTTCTTATGTGCTACAAAATTTCATCCAATCGTGAGACTACAAAACAACAGCCAAGAAAACCTTCGAATTTTCTGTGTTCCACACATGAAATCTTAGTTGCATTAAATCTCGGACGAGTTAAACAAAAAAGAATGAACTAGTAAAACTAGAGTTTCACAAATCTACTACAAGTCAAACCTCTAAATAACGTCCCTCTTCTATTTCTAAAGCGGCCACTTTTCATTTAACGGCCACTTCTCAAAGTCCCGAAATATTTTCAGTCATTTACGTACTTTAAACGGACACCCTATTACGTCAAGCTGCCGCGGCCACCCTTTAGCGGTCCGAAACGGCTATTTTGTATGTATAATTACCATTATATTAAGCGGCCACCTCAAAAAAACGTTTGTCATTTTTATGCTCCTAGAGAGATAAAATGTGGTACGGGAGTCATTATAGGCGGTATCACTTACTTTGTTTTAATTTAGAATATCGTTTTTAAAACAAGAAAATAGCGTCAGTTTTCAAGTCCACTAAGTAAAAGGAACCAGACGTCGCTTCAACTTTCATTCACATGCTAGCGGACTTGCACGTCAGAACACCACAGAGACAAACCAGCATACTGGACTATTTCACGCCAACCAAATAAAGCTCGTAATATGTTCTAGTTTTTGAGTAAATTTCTTCCGTTGGTGTTTTCAGCGATGACTTTAAGTTCTGTTAATGTTATTTCAATTTTGTTGAGTTTTACTGACTGCTTGGTGATTTTCTGCCAAGGTTACTGAACACTTTTAAATGCAAAAATCTCATCACTAGGGCCGGGTAGCAAGGGGTCAAAGTTAAACTGCGGAAAATTTGACAAATTGTTATACAGTATAAAATCCCCGTTTGGTACTGTTCGCTCGCGTATAACGTGCATAGAAACAGAGAGCACAATCCATAAGCTGATAATTTTACAAGCTCCTTTCCATTTCTCGGATGGATTGCGACAGCTACTGGAATTGGTCGTCACTGTAGTTCCGGGCTCGAGTTATAGCGGGAAAACACAACACACCCGCGGGCCACGACCTCGATTTGCCAGACTACCAATAACTAGGCACCCGAAAAATGGAACTGGCCTTAACTTCAACTTCAGTAAAATGAATCACTCCATGCTGTCATGTTTTGTATAATTTATTTCTATTCATTTTACAGTACTATATATATACTTATACCATAGTACTACAAAGTTTGTATATTGACAGTTTCAGTTGGTCAGGGCCGTACCTAGCGGGGGGGGGGGGGCAGTTGCCCCCTAGAGGTCCAACAAAGTGACTATAAAGCTCTTATAAGTGTCAACTCTTCCCCCCCCCAGAAATAAAAGAAACTATATCAGCACTGCCTCCCTGCTCAAAAAATTCTAGGTACGGCGCTGTTGGTATTCAAAAAACTAACATTTCTTATTAGAGTTATCTTTTCATTATACTACCAACAGCATTATATTTGCGATAATAAAGTACGTTATTTCACAGCGTTCTTCAATTAGTCAGTATGTATCTCAGAAAAGCGCAATCAACCTCACTAATAGCGAGATACAATAAATGCTCTTGTAAAGGCTACTTTCTATTCCGAGACGAAAGAAAAAAAATGTCCCTGACTTACGCAGAAGAGCTGAAGGTTGACCAGAAAACCGCCGTTCTTCAGATTTCAGTTTGATCTTTTATTGTTTAAAACACTATGGTTGGTCCAAATCCAATACTTCTAGCTCTGGACCGGCGAAAACTGATACGCCTTTAGTAAAAACTACGACACAAAAATGAAAGTTCAGGTTGATGATGTATGTTTTCACTCCACCTCAAGGTTAGGTGTAAAGTTGATGTTTTGAGCGTTGGCCCTTCGTCAGAGCAGACTGAGAAAATGTGGGAAAACCAGGTTTTATATAGTAGGGTATACCATAGCATACAAAGCTCGTTCATCAAACCACTCATTTAGCTTACATGCCAACGCTCATAAGAATATTGTTTTTCAAAATAATTCTTCTAGTGAAAGTTTGAATGTCTGTCTTTTGTTGCTTCTAACTTCTTGTAAATCGAAACAAGTTGCAGAAAAATTTGCGCGTTTACAAAATAATTAAGTTCAAGTTTGTCATGCAATTACATGTAACCTCCCCTTAGCCTTTGTAGTTTGCTTCGCAACGAAATATTGCATAGCAAGTTGCACAAAAAATATAATTGTCCTCTACTTTCGAATAGTCACGAGCAAAATTACAGCGTGTGCTTTGTCTACTGCAATTTGTAATGCTTGCGGTTGTCGTGAGCATTGCATAGCAAGTTGGAAAAAGATTTGTCACGTGTAGTTGCATGAATTCTAATAAAACTAAGACAGGGAATATTACTTTTCAAATTTAAAGAAGATTTTGTATCTTTACAGTTTTGATTATGTACGCGGCTATTGATTACCACAAGGACGGACAAAATGAAATTTCCAGTTGGTTTTAACAGCCAAAACTGCGAACAAAAACAACTGACCACTCCTTTGCAACTGACGTTTAGTTAAAACTGTTCAACACGAGAACCCGCAATGGCTGAGAATCGTACTTGTGGATTTTTTTAAAATTTATTTATAACAATATTTATTCAGGGTGCTCTCTCACATGGTGATTTTCAGAGAGGTCCCGAGTTAAAACAGGTTACAAACAGCAGTGTCTTTATTGGAAGAAAAGGAACTCAAAAATAGCCTCCTCTGCAAAAAACCAGTATTTTAGAAACAATGATAGCAACAGGAATATTGAAAACATGTAAAAACAGCAATTAGTGGGAAAAAATGATGACTGGCGATGAACAATTGCGAATCAGGTGATGATGATGGTGATGATGAGTGCTAGCGACGTTTGTAAAATACTGACTGCCTCCTGTCATTTTTGATCTTGTGGTTTTCATGATCATCCTAACAGTCGAATGAATCACCTGCAAAGGGGGCTGACTCTGGTCGAGGCAACATGAACAGCAACCTTGCCGACTAAGCAGCAGTCCGTTTTCTGAGCAAAAAGCCGGATCTCATGCTTTCTTGGCCAACGGACTGCTTCTGAGGTCCGAGATTCCGGGGAAAGATGATATGAGTGGTGAAACTGAAACTGACTTGCCAATAAAAAATAAACCATTCGTAAAAATACCCAGAGTTTTCAATTTTGAGAGCTGCTTGTATTGGAACTCGGTATGTTCATAATAATAATAAAGTAATTTGTCTATTTTGATCCAAATCCCGGCGGCATGCCCATTCCACCCGCTCCCCCAGGGCCGGCCTGTTGGAACTGTTTCATCATGTTCTGAAGGCCTGACATTCCACCTGATGGAAAGAGTAATGCAGACATGAGAAACAACGAAACAACGGAGAACATTCAGAATGATCAAGAGACGCTCGATGGACATTTGATCTTACGTAGTGGTGGTGGTTGTGGAAGGATGAATAAAACGAAAGCCTCGTTCACACTTACAATTAGACTTGTTTCACACTTTGAGAAAAAAGCATCAGCATTATCACAAGACATTTTTAAAAATAACAAGATAGAAAAAGAAATGCCACATGAGCGATGAAATGAACACTGTTCTGTTGTCCCCTTCTGATTACAAAGCTCTACTTTAAGAACGAAATATTCCATTAGTTATTGAACAGTAACAAAAGTAACAATACCAATAACTGACACTTTTTAACATTATGTGTTGTATGTTTGTTTATGGATGGTCAGTTTTAAGGCCCATGCAAACGAACGCAACAAGTCACGACAATGTTAGTCAACAATGTTGGGAGTTGTTGGCACTTGTTGCGTGGTGCATGCAAACGAACGCAACAACTGCCAACATTGTTGGCGATCTTCTAAAGAAGTAATGCATCCTGGTACTATAATCCTTTCAATTCGCGTGTGCAGACGTTTTCACGTGGCCAACATTGTTGTGGTTCCATGCAAACGGGCGCAACATTGTTGCGCTATGCTTCGCCGGTCACAGAACAATAGATAGATGTTGGGACTTGTTGCGCCAAAAGTTTGACCGGTTCTAAACTATACGCAACAAGTGCCAACAAGTACCAACATTGTTGTGGTTCCATGCAAACGGACGCAACATGTTGGGCCAAACAATGTTGCGTGTTGTTGGCCAACAGTGTTACGTCCTTTTGCATGGGCCTTTAGGATGAAGGTTTGGGTTACTTATATTGTTTTTTTAACTAATGGGCTCTTTCGTTCTCAGAGTAGAGGGTGACTCTATGACTATGCTTGAGTGGGGATCAGGCTCATAGGTGACTGGCATTCAATCAGCGCAGCTGTTTTTTTAAATGGACTATTTTAAAAACTGTGACAGTGCCATCTACTTTTAGTAATTTTCGTTTTCCCTAGTTTCATTTTCCATAATTTTCTATAGTTTTTACTTTAAGAATATTTGTAAAGCGCCTTGGACTTTTATAGATATGTGCGCTTTATAAGTTTAAATGCATTATTATTATTATTATTATTACTTTGCATATTTTGGAGATTATTTCTACGATAATCTAACTCGTCAATAGGCTATTTACAAAATATCATCAGATACCCAAACTACCAGACTGCTTTACCCACTATCTGTATGAATTTTATACAGTTTCTTGTACGATTCCTTGATGACTTGGGTCTATGGTTATCTTAGGCACTAAGCATTTCTAAAATGTACCACCATACTTACTAATATAATTATTGTTCCTTTACATATATAGTATTTCTTTTGTAATGATATTCTAGCAAATTTGTTGTTGTTGTGTTGTTTTCGAATAAACATTTGAAAAAGAAAGAAATTCGTAAAGCATTTTAGTAAATACACTAAACTGGCGCCGTCATGCAAATGTCTCACGGGCTAGTTGAAACTATTATACCACATTTGATAACGCCATGTTACTGGGCTACTAATACAAAATCCGATTATTCAACACGAGAAGTGGGAGAGCAAACAACTCACCCATTTGTTGCAAAACTCTGGGGTCCATCATTTTTGCCATCTGTTGATTCAGCTTGGCCATCTGTGACGGATTTACGTTCTTTGTCATGTCTCCACCTAAACCACAAACGACAATTCAGAAATGGAAGAGTACTGTCAGTGTAGCAAGGTGCAAACGACTTGAGCCGGACTTTCAATCAGCTTAAAAGTACGGAACCTCGCCTTTATAGCGCAATCAACTCCCGTGTTTACTCGCGCATTCAAACTGAAAGGGTCGGTTGTTTACATAAAGTCTACTGAAACCAAACCCTGACTCGTAGCCATCAAAAAAGACTCGGTACGAGCCTGCAGTTTAATACCCGAAGTCTTCTGATTTAACTGTCGCAAACAGACTGAGCAGATCTGAAGGAATCATATAAGGAAATTACCGTACTGCAACTTAAAAACGATATAAGGCTCTGCTACACCGCGCAACTTTCTCAGCAACTTGTCTCGCAATGCTTGAAAATGTAGCGTTGCAAGTTGCCGAGGTTGGGTGATACACTACAACGCGATCTCAGCAACTTGCAATATTTTTGCCAATATTTTCGTACCAAGAGCTCCTCGGAACGAAAAACGAGAAATGTGCGCATGCGCCCTTGTAAAAACTACCATAAAATTGCGATAAAAGTTGCTGGAAGGATGATAAACTGTGCCATTGTGCTGCCAGTTGCTGCAAACCATTGCGAAAAGTAGAGCTGAGTTCTTCTTCGTGCAACGCTTCACGCAACAAAAAAAAGCGAGACAACCTATGTTACACTGTGCAATTCTCCGTCAACTTGTCTCGCAACGGCATTGCCAGACATGTTGCTGAGAAAATTGTGCAGTGTTACTGGGCCTTTAGTTCGTTATACTTCAATTCTTGTTAGTGCGATGAGCAGCCGAAACAGCATAAGGCAAAAAACATAGCCTCTAACCACGGCTTCTGCACAAATAAAGGCAAACAAAAGTTGCATTATTGTATAAAGTGGATTTGTTGCCAGAGCTATATTTGAAGTTAAAGCAAATTGTGAGTTGGAATGTAACTATACAAGTCTAACGGGAAAAACTGTAAAATTCTTGTCACTGACAAAATGATTCTGATTTGATAAAAATGGATACTGTACATTAAAAAAAAAATCAGATAGAAACTGCAAGCTTTTTAGATTGCCAACATATTTTTTCATGCAGTTCTTCACTTTTCACTTTGTACCTTTGAAGAGTCCCTTTATTCCACCCATCTTCTTCACCATCTGTGCAAACTTGGTGTACTGAGACAACAGTTCCTGCACCTCCCGTACCGACACACCCGATCCCCTGGCCACCCGCGTGGCGCGGCCGGGCTGCCGCGAGAACAGCTTGGCTCCTTGGGGACTGTCCAGCTCTGAACGAGAAAATAACCATAAACTTATCAACCCGTAGAGTTCTGCCATATACTCAAGCACGGGGACAAATGAAACTTCTGAATAATATATTTGCTAGAAAAGGTTTTAAATGTATAGCTTCCATGAAAAACTGGTTGAACAGGTTGACTGTCTCAACAGCGCTTCCATCGAAACTAATTGGCTGTAGGATAATCTTACAGTTGATTTTCTGTCTCTTTAACATAAAACAGAAAAAAGGTCACATTTATGCATCAAAAAGAATTCATATCAAAACAGCATGGTAGAGTTCATTCCTACTGAAGTTTGAACGGAATACGTTGAGAAATGCAACGTGTTGACTTTTCAAAGAATTAATATATTATTTTGAAAAGTATTTTATGTTAAAATTGAAGTGGACTCCGCCTATTTGAACTTGAAGCTGGAGTGTTGTTTTAAATTAAGTAATACGTACAAAAATTACGTGATCGGCAAAGATTCTAGGATTAGTCATACATACAGTCCTCTGGCTTTTTAGACCACCGAATCTATGAGATGTGTGCACAAAATTGACTCGTACCTTGATCATTCATACTGTCCATGATGGTCATTAGTCGTTTTAACCTGGCCATTGATTCTTGTTCATTGCCTTTAGACAAGAAGTCGCTACTGAAACCTGGAATCATTCCCTACAAAGTGGTTCAAAATGCTAGTCAGAACAACAACAACAACGACCAAAACATAGTGACAACCAGAAAACGAGACAACAACACGTGTATCATGATAAGTATTTAAATAATTAGCCACAAGAAGTGAAGAGGACAGCAACAGTAGGAATAGACTCTCCTTTCTGTAAGAACGGTTTTCACAATTTATGACAAGCTTACCATTATCTGACCGAAAGGCCCCATTTTCATGATATTCTGGAACTGCTCATACATGTCACGCAAGCTGAACTGACCTGAAGCAAAATATAGCACATGTACAGTACATGCACAATACATTCACAGTTGTTTGTACATGGGGTCATTTAATGGTGGGTAAAGAAAATTTGAAAAGGGAAATCGAAGGTCAAACGTGCCAATCACGACATAATATCTCGAGTAAGAGAAAACGCGACGAAGATAAATCGTATCGCTGGGCATAGTCAGTTGGTACTTGTAGATTTTGGCATCGTGAAGCTAGAGTGGGCATTGCTATTAGACACAGAGTGCTCCCGTTGGTTTGTTTTTTCAAGTATTTGTAGCAAAGAGGACTTCAATTTTTGTAAAAAAATATAGTAAAAATAGTAAGTCAACGTTGCCAAAATTGATGGTTACTAAAGTCAGCAAGATTTTTTTAAAAAAAATTCACAATATTTTAATGGAATGTTGATTATCTACAATAAGATGTACGTGTACATGAAAATCCCTGATACAAACCTTGTTTTAGTTTCCCAATTAACTCCTCGTTGTCTTCTAGCTTCAATTCATTGACTTTGTCGATGAGACCTTCAATATCACCCATTCCTGGCACAACGTAAAAAAGTACACTAAGTCTTCTTTTTAAATTGTTAGTTTGGTCAGACAGTTTGGAAAGAGGTGAACAATTAACACACAAAACCTATCCAAGATATGTGTATGTACATATTACATCAAATAGCTTCTATTTAAGGGGGAGCAACAAGTCTTGTCGAAGTTTCAGGCAAAATAACGTCATAATCGCCGATATCTCAGTTTCTATTTATAAAAACAAAAAAATTGAATCACAGCGACACAGAACCGCAGTTGATAAAGATTCACAAAAATTTAGATAATTTGGACAAAAAATGATGGTTGATGGAATATAGGTACGTGAAAAATTATTTTTTTGAGTAGATATTTAATGGACGAATGCCAGCTCGTATGCTATCTGAGTATTGGCACTTGCTTGCTTAGGAACAGTGTTTGTTCTTTCTAATAACGTTTTTCCCCCTTTAAATCTCTTTTCCAATCCACCTAATCACAGCCAAAATACGACCCGTTGCTCCCCCCTAATTTATAGACTTCATAGAATGTTTCCAGCTTATGTCCTGCACAACTGACCTAACAGTTTGCTGATAAACGGCCTGGTCTTGAAGGGCTCGAAATCATCAATGTGCTCTCCTGTTCCGATAAAGATGATGGGGCTTTTTGTGGCTGCAACACTGAACACATAATTAAATAAAACATTTAATAAACATAGCAAATGATTAAAAATGACTTAGCATCTTAGAAGTTAATACATGAAGACCTTCAGATTTGACTATGACAGTGACTTCCACTACAAGTTTATACTACTGCTTAGTTTGTTGATACATGTGTAGTGCCAGCGATCACAAGATTCTCAGCAAGTCTTGTTGAGACCAAGAGGTATCTGTCACACACTTGGTTAGGTGCAGTAGCACATACATGTAGTCCAGCATCATACTTGTCCAATCCAAAAGACTCCAAAACATAATTATGTCTTTCTTGCTGACCAGCAATACAACAACCAATGTCTGTTTCACCGTTCAGTTCCTTTAACAGAATGTGCATACTTTCTCCACAAATGATTGCTATTTTTGCCTAATTTGCAAGTCTTTTGACACTAACAAGATTTCATAGTAACTACCAGACAGAGTATATTTTTATTATGTTCATGCTAAGTGTGATAGCAGAGTGTAGACCTGAACTTCAACAGATAAACATTTTTTTTCTAAACTTCCAAGAAGGCTGACAAAGGAAGACCTGCTGCTGGTATTTGTGGGTACTTACGCACTCAAAGCACCTCCACCTTTGGCGTGTCCATCAAGCTTGGTTACTATCACAGAAGCAACATCTACCTTGTCCTTGAAAGCTCTGGCCTTTAGACACAACAAAGTATGTCAGCCAAACCAGTTTGTAAGTTCAGGGTTTTTTTCTAGATGCTCTTGAGCAACCAGTTACAAATTCTAGGTACAGTACCTAAAGTTTAGTTTCAATTAAATTCTAAAAGTGGTTTCAAAGGTTTTTAATATGATCATTTGTGTGCAAATACAAAGGAACACAGAATATGACAGAATACGAACACACCCTGTCCACTCTTTCATTGAGTAGTATCTCCCGATCTTTTGTTGGAAATATCTCAATAACCCACCTGGGACTCACAGGCTTGTCCAATAGTGGCGTCCATCACAAAAATAATATTGTCAGGTTCCTGTTGGGATATAAGGCAACTATCAATGAACTGTTAAACTGAACCTTTCCTAAAGTATATTATTGATAACAGTGTGACAGTTTGTTGACATTTATTTAATTTGAACTGGCAAAACTGCAGTTTTACTTAAAAATCAGGTGGACATGATGTTATATGACTGCCTATACATAACTATTTAAACCGCAGAGTTTGGTTACTAACAGGGGTCAAAAGGTACCTTTAAAGCTCACTCTCAACCCACAATTTACACTAAAATCAGAAAGTCAATAAAATGTACAGATACTTGTAACACTGGGAATATGTTAAATTGGGAAACATTACTTGCATACATATTATTATTATACTACAGTGCTCAGTAAATCACTTTAACATGCACTTTATAGTGTCTTTTTCTTCAAGACTAAAAACTAGTGAGCAATTAATCAACAACAACAATATCTATTGAATACACCATTGGTAATACCATCAAGAGAAAAAATTTAGAGGTTTTGGCACCCAGCTAACTGTAATTATAGCAAAAACTCGACCTGAACAGTTACGTAAATATTCCCAGCATTTTAAATTCATAGTAAGCCCAAAGGAAAGAAGGCAAAAAAATCCATTCAGGTTTGAAGCACTCACCGTTACATTTGAAACCTGCAGCATCTCCTCAAATAGAGACTCTTCCTGTTTGTGTCGCCCGCTGTAAATGAAAAAGTGAAAATCTAGTTTGTTACGAGCTTATAACACAAAAACTGGACCAGAAAATTGGACTAAAAAGCTCAGGAAACACCAAAGTATGTTAAAGGAATCACCAAGTATTTTATAGCTTACCTTGTATCAACAATGATAATTTCAAAGTTTTCTTTCTTGAATTTCTCAACACCATCTGCAGCAATATTTACTGGATCCAATTCAGTATAACTAGTAAAAGAAAAAAGCAACAGCTGGCTGGTGTATTTGTCTTTCTCAATTATAGCTTAATCTGGCTGTACAAAAACTATCATGGTAACATAATACATTTATTAACACCCTCAGTCCCAAACACACTTTAGTACTACTGAATTCTCCTAAACTGTCCCTGTTAGTAGTTTCCTTGTAAAGAGGTTGGGAGAATTTGCATATGATCATCTGTTTTGTTTTCATTACCACTTCGCATGCATTTATAACGTAAGGAGATTTTACATACTGATAAACTAGCTGGAGCTGAAAGGGTGAGCCCCTCAAGAAAGAAAGTTTTCACGATTTTTTAAAAACTTTCACTTCAAAAGTACTGGAAATAGCATTTAATCTTGAGCTTCAAAATCTATCATGAACTGCCTCCTAGCTTTGCACACCTCTGACTTGGATTTTAGATTTTAGAATTCATTTTCTATATATCATCTAGAGCTATCACGGATGTTCAATTTGTAAGGCATTGCATTTTTAACAACAATACTGACTTGTACTTTTATGTTACCAATAACTGTTTATCATGACAGCAGTTCTCTCTTGTATCAACCCTAAACAATCAGAAACTTCTGTAAACAATCTAAAATCTTAAACTGTCTAAAACTGTTATAGCATGATATAAAAATGCACACTGAGTTTGTTTTATCTCAATTTTGCACAACTAAACAATCATTTAAAACTATTAAACAAACCTTCCATAGAATGGGATCCTTGCTTTTGTTGCATTCTGTTTTAGCTGGTCAAAAGCACCTGAAATGCAAAAACATGTTTTCAATATTGATGGTATTAAGAGTATAATTATATTTGATGTCTAATTCCCAAATACTAAATAAATACTATAGACTAAAGAAAGGTTGACATTGTGCTCTATCCTAAAAAGGTTAACACTGTGCAGTACTACAAAGTTTGTACAAAACTGGCCTTCTTAGTTGTACAAAACTTAGTCTGTCAAGAGTAAGAGAAAAAGTACCACAAGGAAAATATTAGTTCTGGGCGGTTTATAAATGTTAACATATTTGAACAAATTGTGGTGAACTAGGTCAGAAAGTTAATCACTAAACAGAATATCACCCACCCTCCCCTCTCCCACTTTTTCCTGGAGCCCCTAGCTCCCCTCTCCTAAATTTCATCTTGAACCAAACTATCAATAAATCCATACAATCATGTGTTAATAAATGAAAACAAAGCAGATAAAGAATGATTACTTTTTGTAAATCTATAAGTTTAAACTGAAACTAAAACAAATGCAAAGTAAGAAATCAAGTTATAAATTGACAAAACAGGACAACAGGACATAGAGAATCCAGACCATAGAGAATCCAATATTATGGTCCGTTATCCAGGATAGCAGACCATAGAGAATCCAATAATACCTGCTCGAAATGTGTCTGCACAAATAAGGCAGGTCTTCCATCCCTTCCTCTGGTAGTAATAAGCTAACTGCAACAACATATGATTCATTTTATTATTAACTTCATATTTCAGAACTTGTACACTTTTTCAGGCACTTCAATCGTGTGAAATCTATCTTGGTGCTCAGGTATAACAAATTTTTCAGTGGACCTGGGCATAACACATAGAGCGATGTTCTGGTTCACTGATAAATCCTGAGTATAACATTATTATTTTTGAGTTTACTTGAGAACTAACTAAGGTACTCTCCTTTTGAAATGAAGCGTTTTAAAATAGCTTCAGCCAGCTACTATTCAAGGACGGAGAGCAAAAAAGACTGACTTTACTGACTATAAAAGGTGGTTCAGTCCCTGGAGAAAGACATACACTGTACATGTACCTGCTACTTGTATTTACCAGTGTACCAGCCTTGAGGGAAAAACACAACATGTACACAATAATACTAATACAAAGTACCTTTGTACATGTGGTTGTTTTACCACTTCCTTGCAATCCTACAAACATGATAACATTTGGCTTGCCCTTGGTTGGGGTCCATGATTTCACACCTGGATCGACAAGCTGAAAGGACATGAAATCACACCCCGGTTAAATGCACATATGTATACCCTATCACATGCCACATGCTTCAACTGAGAGCTGATCAATGAGAGTTCAAACTCCTAACTTCCTTTAATTTTACTGGTTGTTTTAAAATCTTTGCATTCTTACCAACTTCCACACATTATCATTATAATTGAATTTGATATTTCATTACCTTTAAAGCATTAAGCTGATGAGAATTTTCTAATGGCTGTTGCTCATGATAAGTGACTTGTCAACTCTCAGCAACTCTTTAGCTGTAGGCATGAGAATTGATGAAAAAGTTCTCTTGCCCAACTCTCATGATCACTCATCTCACATCCAGACCAATTTTCATATTCACTATTTAGTTGCATGCTCGAGAGTTGAAGGAAATATTATCTATTTATTAAGTAGAATTTTTGGTATGGTCAACTGATTCAGATCAAACATTAATTTTATTTATTTTACTGAACAATTTATGTAATACAGACTGTCAAGTTTTCCTGCACTTTTCCATGCATGTGGTAAATAAATATACATTACAACATTAGTGCTATTAATCTATCAACACTTCATTTGATTTCATACGCAGTCATGTATTTACACATTGCAGTAATAAGTCTGTACCTTACATAATTCTTGAAACACTGCATGCTGAATTAATCGTCTTTTATTTAACCCAGCAGCCATTTCATCAAAATCTATTGCAGATCTGGAGAAAACAAAAAAATATAATAATTATATTGCTGACATAAAGTGCAGATTTAGAAAAACATAACATTTATCTCAGCAACAGGACCCCACTGGGGGCCTAAGTGATTAAAGAAAACAGGGCTTTTAATACAATGTGACAAGAGATGTAGAATTGCACAACATTGTGAAGGGAAACTGTGCAGCAAAAACAATTGATTGCACAGAAACTGTGTTGAAGCAATCAAAATAAAACTTTCAGTTCCTGTAGTCATCTTTTGACGTTAATTGAATAATGTCATCATTTATAATTTATGCAAATTTAATTATGCAAATTTAAATTTGAAATTGCTATGGTGGGCATGTTGTGAAAACAGTTCTTAATTAATTAAAACTTGATTGATAAACTGCCTTGACAGTTTCTTTGTAAACAGATTGGGGTAATTTTGTTTTCATCTTAAAATAGATAAATTGTTCATTATGATTATTAATTTTGCTCTACTCTCATAACCAAACAATCTGATTTAACTGGCTGGGCTGAAAGGGTTAATTATAGATAGCATTACCTGACATTTTCTCTCATTCTTTTTACCAGTTGAACATTGACATCAGCCTCTAACAATGCAGCACAGACCTCTTTGAGCATTGCATTTAGAACCTGGGAGAAAGTTCAAAATTCTTTATTTTTTAAAAAAGCAACAAATCTATAAAGTGATTAAAAGAGCGTACAGCAAATACTGCTAGAATGGTACATAAGCAAATGCAGAAGGTGCCAGGGAGTGAGAATGGAGCTATGATACAAATTGTTTCTTTAAATATGAAATAACAATAACATTACAATTTGCCTGTATATAGCACCTATTCTTTAGGCTCCAGGCACTTTACAGAATCTGAAGATAAATGCAATATTTTGATGACCAAAAACTAAATGAGACTTCATCAGAGATTTACAACTGATTTTAATTTAGGCTTTACTTATACCCACTGGAACATTATCAGCACTGAAGATCTAACATAATAAAAATCCAGAAGGGCATGCCGGACTGGAAACTAGAATATTTAGACTATCCCAGAACTTTAGATAATGTAAATACTTTCAAGCTGTTTCAAACCATACAAAAAGTGACTCATTTAGGAGCCATCAAATAATATAAAATACATGACCAATGACTCTAAGGTGGTGCTTACATGATACCGGATTGAGTTTTATTCTGGCATAACACACAGATTTCATTCCATTTTAACCCTTTCAGCCCCAGGCAATTCATCAACATCTAACTTCTCCTTATAAAACTCAAACAAAGTTATATATTAACAAATAATAAGAAATAAGGAATTGATCAAGTAGAATAAGCTGTTGAAGTCGAAAAGCCAAATTCCCCCAAACTGCTGACCATATTTTCTCGTGTATAAGTCAACCCTTTAAGACCAAATTTGTACCCTAAAAATTGCACCTTCACTAATACACGAGCGAAAAAAACGGACCACAACAAATCACAAGGCTTGTACAAGATCTTCCCCTCAACTAATGGTGGAGAATCCAGGAAAATGGTGAGAGGGACTACAACAAATCACAAGGCTTGTACAAGATGGTCCCCCTCAACTAATGGTGGAGAATTCGGGTAAATGGGGAGAGGGACCACAGTGGTTTTTAAGAACCACCAACAAAACGGCTCCTTTAGGATCGAGCCACCAAATACTGAAAAAGAAAATACCAATCACTTCTTTGTTTATTATTGTTTCTTGTCCTTGATTCCTTCTATTTTGCTTTGTTTTGTATCATCAATCATGGGGGTCAACTTATACACGAGCGTTCAAAAATATCGTTGTTTTTGGCTTGAAAAACGGGGGTCGACTTATATACAAATCGACTTATACACAAGAAAATACGGTATATAGAAACAATGGAGTTCAGTTGAGAGAATTTACCATCACACCATTTGTCACGTTTGAGGCTTAAATGGTTAACATAGAAGTTCTCATTCTGGAAAAAAAAGTGCGGCAAAAACATTGGCAGATCAAAAATATGAATCAACTGATCAGCCTAACCAATCACGCGCCTAATTCCGTATCGGAATGAGCTCATACCCCCTTTACATGATACTTGTGCAACATTTAGCAAGATGTTGTTCTGGAATAAAAATTTTGATCCAGTGCGACTATCTGGATGAATTCAGATAGATTAATTCTGCAAGCGGGCAGTGAGATATGGCTATACAACCCACTATATTCCAGTAATGGAGCGAATTAGAGCCAGGGACAATCAGTTGTTGGGAAAAATCACTGGAGACCAGAAACACCCACTCCAAAGCTTTCTGCCACCCCAAAAAACTTGTATACTGCTAACCCCCACAAAGAGGACACAATTTTATTCAATCAGATGTCAAAACTGAAAGATTTAAGTGATGTTTTAATATTAATAGATGTCTTTTTAACTTAACCTAGCATTTTGATTTTTAGCTTATGAATATATTTATATTTTTTTTAACAGGATACTTGTAACTTTTATTGTAAACTCACACATTTGTCAGTGGGTTATGTTTTCATATATTTGCAGTAAAGATCTATTATTAATGGCTCTTTCCAGAATGAAACTTTAGTTGGTATCTTGTTAACAAATATCGATACTCAGTATGGAACTAGGATGAAGTCGTACGAGAATAAATGGGATAGATAGTTACGAAGTACATACAGTAATAATATTGTGGTTTGAGTGATCGTCCGGGTTTGTAGTGTAGTCCTGAGAAGGACTGTTGTTGGTGTTGACTGACGTTTCGAC
>JAOEJI010506275.1:0-15972 GCA_025448255.1 Umimayanthus chanpuru
AAGGAGGGAGGGAGATGGCTTTTGGAACCTCAAAAGGGGGTCTTAGTAACTACAACTGAATGATCTTGCGCATGATTTTATTTTATCTTACCAATACAACTCTCGTAATCCCATTATTAATACTGTCTTATTAATTAATCGATGCATTGTCTTGTTTTTCTCTCATTTACTTTGTAAATTTAAGAGAATACTATATGTGTATACATATATTGCAGTTTTTGTGCTTTGGCAATATTTTATAAAACAACGTGCTAATTTGCCTCAGCACAAGACAAGACAAGTTTTAGTTTTATTCTATTTTTCACCTCCAAGATATTGATGTTTAGAAGCAATAATAAAATGCAGAAAGACAAAAAAATTAAAATGAAAAAATGTACTTACTTTATCTTAATATTGTTTCATACTTTCTTGAAATTCTGGAATTGCAAGTACAGTTCATCTAATATCTGTCTGTTTTGTCAGACTATGGATACTGGGGAGCATGGGGACAATGGAGTGCTTGCAGCAAAAACTGTCACCAAGGTTACCGCACGAGAAACAGGGTCTGTTTATTCAAACCCCACTCCGGTCCTATTGTCAAGATACCGTGCAAAGGACATGGAAACCATAAAGAACTTTGCAATATCAACAAACCATGTAACCGTAAGTCAGTTTTACGTGGACATAATTCTGATATACAATGTTATTGGTTATATTTTGACTCCGTAACAGTGTATAATCGAATGTATTCAACTCCAGGCTTCAAGCAAATTGAGTCCGTAATTTTTTAAGGCTTGATACAGTTAATATTCACTGAAACTTTGAGATCAAATAGTTGCAGGGAAATGAGTGTTTAGAAATGTATGAGCTTATAGAGATCGATGCCATATATATTCTAGTTTTTGACTTTCTCAGAGGTACACTACATCAAAAACGTTCAACATATAATCTATATTAAGTACTAACTATATCATGCTTGATGATATGCCAGAAAACATTTTGTTTAAATCAAAAAGTTAGATTTGTCCATATTAAATGTAAACAATGATATAAAGGTAGATTTTATTCTTCATGTAGGGAAAAAAGGCAAATATACATTTATTTCGTAAGAATAAAAGCCTGTAGCTAGTAGAATAGAGTCGTAAGCCAAAAGCTTCGTTGGCATAGGAAAGAATTCTGAGGTGTCGGAATTGACTGGTCAGTAGACTTTTAAATCCTTTTTCGTGCAGTTTTGAATCTTGTAAAAAATGAGTTTTAACCCCTCGGCGTTGAGTTTCTTGATGAAGTTTGAGATTAAAATTCCAAACATGATGTTTTTATAGTTATGATTCTCAAAGGCGTCGTCAATTGTTTATAGATGCAATTTTAAACGATGAGTTGTTCTTTTTTGCTCAGTTTATGGATACTGGAGCAGCTGGGGCTCGTGGGGAAATTGCAACAAAAACTGCCACAAGGGGCGCCAGCAGAGGACGAGGCAGTGTCTGTACAAACCCTACTCTGGGCCAGTGAAGAAGGTGCGCTGTCCTGGCAAGAATCTTCCGCAGTCTCGAGACTGCAATGTCGGCAAGCCTTGTCTGCGTGAGTTGTTAATTTTGTGTTACATGTGTTTTCCATGTGTGGAGATCTAAACCTTGTTTTTAAAGTGTATTATGTAATCCATTTTGTCTCTTTTATAAATATGGCTACAGTCAGGTCAGATCTTAAAAGGTCTTTAATTTTGTTCAAATAAGAATTATCGTTTGTCATGGCCATGGCTTAAAGATTGTTTAAAGAAAGTTTTGATATAAGCAGCAGTTGTTACAAGTTTTTGTTCAGCAGTCAACCAACGCCCATATTGTAACTTTTGAATAAGATATTCAAAAGAATAGGTCTTGAATTTTTGTAATTCGGGTCTTAAAAAGATTTAGAAAGGTTTTAAAATTTGTGAGTTGCTAGCTGCCTGGAGCCTGGATATTAAGCGGCTGCTGTTTTTAGAATTTTGGGCAGTGAAACTAATAAATACAATACGTTTTCTAGATTTAAACATCTTTCAACATATTGAAGCATCACAAAACGACAAAATTTATTACGTCTAGTACTTTCCACTACGCAGGTTTGTCATATTAGGACAACTACAATATTTTGCTAATACACAGTACAACATCGGCTGAAAACTGAAAACACAATATAGTTTTTGACAGGGAAAAGCTTCAAATTTCGGGCATACACTCAATACTTTTTCCTATTAGTAAAGAAACGATTACAGGTTTAACGCTAGTATAAAGACAGCAAGCTTACATTTCAATTTTTTGTATAAAGGATATATGTTATTATCATGTACAAGAAATAACGGACAAAATTTATTAGCCATATTACTACAGCTGCAAACACACATTATAATTCCAAACTCTAACTCATTACCCAGATGCCTGTTTGGGCAGTTTATGTGCTTCCAAAACATTTTGTGAGAGTTTATGTGTGTTTTATCCTAGATTACGGGTACTGGAGCAACTGGGGCGCGTGGAGTGGCTGCACCAAGAATTGCCACCAGGGTAAGCAACACCGAAGGCGCACCTGTCTGTACAAACCTGTTTCTGGTCCAGTGAAAAAGGTGCCGTGCAGTGGCGGGAAGCACATTCACTATCGCGTTTGTAACAAAGACAAACCATGTGACCGTAAGTACTAGTAGTAATAACAATAACAATAACAATAATAATAATAATAATAATAACCATAATAATGATAATAATAATGACAATAATTCATCTATAAAATTGATGAAGAAGCCTGCATCACAAAATGGTTTACAGAAGGGTCTTTAATTCAGATAATAAAACATACAAACAGTCTAAGTAAAACTGATTACAATGAACCTATGTTAAACTAACGTTAGATGATTTATAAATTAAAGAAGAAAATGAAAGTTAAAATTCTTTACATACAAGAATGTTTTTTAACAAAAAAAAGTTGGTTTTGGATTTTCCACGCATAAATGTAGTTAGGGCGCGCGTCAACATGATGTCAGTGTTTAGGGAACAAGACAGACCAACAAACAAGAGCTGTTCTCGCTCAATTTTTTGTTCAGTTTCAAGGGTCCGCAGTGTGCTTTTCTCCGGTTAAATAATCCAGTAAGTCAGGTCGCTATCCTGGTGTTACCTATAAAAAAATTTCTAATTGATCTAAAAGAAATTGTAAAATACGTTCAGAATGTTGACTTAAACCAGTTTACCATATGCATTTGTGTAAATTTAACTGAAGCTTAATGTTAGTTAATAGTATCTCTGATTTACAGATTACGGCTACTGGGGCGCTTGGGGGTCTTGGAGCAAGTGCAGCAAGAATTGTCACCAAGGACGGCAATACAGAAAGAGACTGTGTCTATACAAACCCTACTCGGGACCAATAAGAAAGGTTCCCTGCAATGGACATGCGGTGCACTATCGCTTCTGCAACAAGGACAAGCCGTGTGACCGTGAGTGTTAGCTGCTGGGTCTGAACGACCCGAGTCTGGCATCTTCCAATTCAGTTGAATTCAATTTGCTCTTTTAATTTTTTAGTCGATAGTTATTTGTTGTTTTGCGACAATGAACCACGAAACAGTTAAAGCAACAATAAAAATTGTATTAAATAACAATGACATTACGAATAATTTAAGACCAAACTGTCTGTCTGTTTTTTTTTTAGTTATAAAGCGTTTTCACGTGAGGTCAAGGCCGCCATGTTGGTTTACTTTTAACAATAGAATATGAATCACCTCTTGTTTGGTACACCCATATTACTATCCTCTTATTTGTTTTTATGTTTGTTGGGATTGAGTGAAAACGCTCTATATGTATTATCCCGTCTATTTTTACCGATTTGAAAATTACTATAAAACTCAAAGGTTTGATATAGTTATTTTACAATATCTAACCAAACATCGATCATGTCCAAATGCTAAATTATAAGTAGAAGAATAATAGCTTTATTATGAAATACAATATATTCAACTTTCTTGGCTGTCGAATGTCTAATCTCCTATTTTTGTGAATTTTGAAGACGTTTTCAATACTAAAGATGTTCGTGCTCTTCTTGAAACAGATTACGGTTACTGGGGCGCTTGGGGAGCTTGGAGCAAGTGCAGCAAGAATTGTTATGGGGGAAGACAACACCGCAACAGGGTGTGCCTGTACAAGCCACACTCGGGACCCATAAGGAAGATCCCCTGCAAGGGAATCTCGGTTCATTCCCAGTATTGCAATGAAAAGATTCCGTGCAAAAGTAAGTTTTAAGCTAAAAGATTATTCTAATAGTCTAACTATTCGGTTTGTTTAATAATTTTAGCAAAGCGACATACGGGTTTGTTCCATCATATTTAATAGAGCGAACTGGTTATGAGACTTGGCCAGTTTCTCTGTTATAGGTTTTCGTTTTCTGTCTCTTTTGTTCGTTGGCCTTGACCTTGCACAAAACACAAAAGGTATTCAAATGCAGATGAACAACTAACCAGTAGAAACATTTGGGCTCGCACTTAAATCAGAACAATGTGCACGATCACGTTTTTGCTCAAAATATAACAAAGCAGCTTTGTACACTTCTTTTGAGGTTCATTTTGTCGAGCTTCACAACCCGTTAGTTTTGTCAACTATTTTTCGATCTATAGGTGGATTTCAGTTTGACGTTCATCTTTTACTATTTTCTTATTAGCATAGCACAGTGTAAATCCAACTTCAAATGCAAACAAAAAGTGTCCACTATTCGAGAAAACATGGAATGGTTAGTACTCAACCTAAGATTACACCCCAGTAGCTTGAGTGCGTCTTCGAAAGCGTCCAAAAGCTACTTCATGGCCATAGCAATCTTCATTAATTCGGAAGCTTTAAAAACTCGTTTCCAGTCAGTTATTTCACATATCATGTTAAAACTCTTATTAAGTGCTAATTGTATGATGTTGTATTGAATCATGTTCTCAATTTGTTTGAAGCTTGAGCTGGACTCACTGGCTTTCTGCTCAGTGTATCACTTGTAAACAGCAACATCGGCAGAATCTGGCTTTGAACGTTGTCAGTGTCGGATTGATAAAATGTGTTCATCAAGTATACCAGACAGAACATGTGCAATTTAAAGATTACTGATTTCCTTTGCTAATTCTAACCAACAGACTATGGTTATTGGGGCAGCTGGGGAAAATGGAGTGCTTGTAGTAAAAACTGCCACCAAGGATACAGAAAGCGAAACAGGCAATGCACCTACAAATCTCAAGTTGGCCCGACAGTCAAAGTCCCTTGTAAGGGATATACCTACCAGAAACAGCCTTGCAATGTTAACAAGCCTTGCTCAAGTAAGTTCAGATTGAAATATGTTTACACACGACCTTTTTAGTGAGTCAGTAGATTTATTTGCATACGTGCAAACTACTATTAAGTATGGCAGCAAATAGACTAATCAACAATTGGTTGAACCGTTACTGTCCTTAATAAGGAGTTTAGAATTTGGATAAACTTAAACCAACAAAATATTTTGAATATCAAAATTTTTTAATTATTATGAGGCATTCATTTTTAAAAACTCTTCATTCAAATTGACAACAAACCTCCTGCGTTTAGACAATCTAACTTACATGTTTTCATACTATGCCGGTTTGATGCTGAGTTTGTTCATAACTTACTTTTTTGTGTTTTTCCCTTTCAGTTTATGGATACTGGAGCCACTGGGGTGCCTGGGGCAAGTGTAGCAAGAACTGTGACTATGGCAAACAGCAAAGGAGCAGAGTTTGTCTCTACAAATCGTACGTTGGACCAGTGAGGAAGATTCCCTGCCCTAAAGCAAACAACCACCACGAGTCTCGCTACTGTAACAAGGGCAAGCCTTGCGACAGTAAGTTTCTTACCTCAGGGGGTGAGAGGGGGGGGGGGGGAGGCCTAACCTTCAAAATTTGACCGTATTTCAGCACCTGAAAATATTTCTATGCCTAATTTCATATAAAATCTTGAAGCGATCTTAAAAGAGGGAACTTTATGATCCACAGACTTGTCACGAAAAGCATTCCCTTTTCAGATTAATAAAGCAAGATGTAATTCCTATTCCAGATTAGATCGGCCAAAAACTACACCCTTAAAGGTGGCACATACCCGTATAGTTAATTAAGTGGAGTTGTCCACTCCCCGAAATGTACTGGCCTGCAGCCGTAACCAACTGGAGCAAACAACGACTGTCTTTCCAAATAATTTAGGACAGGAACTCTCTACCTGTTGACAAAGGAAACAACACAGCTATTGCTAACTTTAAGTCAACCTTTTTCAACAAGAATCGTTTCCTGTGATGTGAGCTGGGCCATTTTTATTATTATTATTTTTCTATTTGTGTATCTGTTTTGTTAACGTATCTTCGTTTTGGGACACGTAACTTAGAGATGTATTTATTGCCACTTTTGTCTAATGCGGTTGTATTTTTAGAACCCCTTTGAAAATCATTTTAATGAATATAGGGCTTTCTAATAAATTATCTATTATGAATCCAAATTAACAAAACCTGCTTGGTCGTTTTGTAGGTTATGGTTACTGGGGTGCTTGGGGCGCGTGGAGCGACTGTAGCAAGAAATGTCACAAAGGCAGACAGTACCGTAAACGCCAGTGTCTGTATAAACCTTCCAATGGTCCCGTTAGAAAGATCGCTTGCAAAGGTTCAGCGGCCAACTACAAGTTCTGCAACGTCAACAAACCATGCTACCGTTAGTATTGGAACTGTACTGGAATCAACAAAATTGTTTTTCTAAAAACAAAACTAGAACATAAATTGATCATTAATACCAGAATTCCCAAGATGTGTGGGTTTCTTGGCAGTTATCATTGGCACCTAATAACTTAACTGTAAAATCATAATTGGTGGTTAATATGTTTCCTTTCTTGTGTTGCTTTTGTTGTACTCAGAAGCAATTCTATAAGAGACATTTACGGTAGTGATTTCTATTCATGAATCAAATTAAGAATGAACAATCTGCAGGGAGACATATTTTATGTTCCATGTATGCGTTGTATCTAGATATTTAAATCTAGTTTCACAAGCAGTTTGTTCAGAAACGTTTAAAACTAACAAATAAAATGTTAGATTTTTCGTAATAGAAAAGTCTGAAAATGTAGTAATTTGGCAAGTGTTGAATTCAATTCTAGGCATTATAATTGACAGTTAAGGTTAAGCCTATTTGTCAACATTTATAGCTATGGCATGAATAGAGGCTGTATATGTGGGTTTCTACCAAAAGGTGCAATGAAATGTGTTCTAGATCTTAAAAAAATTGTATCTAGTTCTTGATAACTAATCACCGAAAAGATAAACAAAAATACTGGTATACTAAGATTACTAACCTTTCTCTTCTTTCCAAGAACACGGCTACTGGGGAGCATGGGGAGCTTGGAGCAAGTGCAGCAAGAATTGTCACCAAGGAAAGCGATACCGTAACAGGCCGTGTTTGTATAAGGCCTCTTCCGGGCCGGTGATAAAAGTTCCTTGCAAAGGAGGAAGTCATATTCATCGCGAACCCTGCAACGTTGATAAACCTTGCATTCGTAAGTTACACACAAAAAATTTATATTTGTACAAAATTTCAAAATAGTGTTAATAAAACATGGTTTTGCATGGTTTTCCAACATTTTGTAGGGAAATGTTTGGATTTGTTCATTTCAAATTTTAAATTGCCCGATCTTGTGGAAACACTGAATATGGAACAGAGAACTTCGGGTTTTGTTGTGTATTTTCACTTGCTATTTAAACTCATAACTTCGTTTTGTTCCAAATTATCAAATCCGTTACTTTGATTCGTTTTCATAGATTATGGCTACTGGGGCGCTTGGGGAGCTTGGAGCAAGTGCAGCAAGAATTGTCATCAAGGAAGACATTTCAGGAAAAGAGTTTGCCTCTACAAACCTCACACTGGCCCGATAAAAAAAGTTCCTTGCAAAGGAGGGAATCTACACTACAAACCTTGCAATATCGACAAGCCTTGTCTCCGTAAGTATCGAAATGACTTGTTTGACTGACAGTTTTATTTTGAAGAAACCAAGAACAGCGTTATTGGCTTTTGCGGGACTTACCCATTAGCAAACATTGTATAAAATTGTGAGCATCGTGTTAAAATATTTTTGTACATTTACTCCACCCATGCAGTATAGCTTGGTATAAAACATTCAGTTCGTAGCAGTTGGTTTGAGTTTGCGCATGAAACAAATGAATGTTACCACTACTTTATCGTTTTTACTAGTCCTATATGTGAATTCATACTGATGTGTTGAAAGCAGTCATATTCTTGATACAAATGAATGGCTTTTCAACTTGCAGACTATGGATACTGGAGCGTGTGGGGCGCATGGAGCAAATGTAGCAAGAACTGCCATCAAGGCAAACAGAAGAGAACAAGATTGTGCCTTTATAGACCCTACTCAGGACCAATCAAAAAGGTTCCTTGCAAGGGTGACAACGTACATTTCAAGCCGTGCAACGTTGGCAAGCCGTGTCTTCGTAAGTAATTATTACTGATACTAATTAGTATTAGCTTTATGGTATAGAGAAATGCCACCAAAGAGCCAAACACAATTTTATCTTTTAGGAAAACTAAAATTAAGCAGTTTAAAAAGTACCAGTACTATGCTGTTCATCAGAGCAAATGATGCACTTCACTATTCACTAGCAAACTCACTTGACCGCCAATTCCACCTGTTTTGAAGTTTCGTTGCTTTAGGCCATCATTTTGCGGTTAATAACTAGTATTGAATAACAATAATGTTACTGAGTTGACTAATTATCTGGCTTAAGTGTTCATTGATCTGTTCTAGGGATTTGTGGGCCCAACTCCCACAGGGGAAAGGGGTTATTTCTCCTTCTCCGTGTGGGAATTTACATGTCTAAGTTGAGAGCTTGTTGAGAGAATTAGTCGTTACACTCGATCGAAAACTGATTGTGGTATTCTGAACGGAACTCGAACCCACATTACCTCCGTTGCTAGTCAGGACTCACCATAGCTGGGAACACAGCGACTTAATGTGCTGGATTAGAGAGCCGTGAGATCCAGCGGACAAGAGAAAGAGCTACATAGGATACTAGCACAGCACTTCAACTTACCACATTTAAACTAATATAACCATTTCTTGACAGCCTGTCTTTCTGATTTCATTATAGATTACGGTTACTGGAGTCAGTGGGGTGCTTGGGGAGGCTGCAGTAAAAACTGTCACCAGGGGCGAAAGAGCAGATCAAGGACTTGCCTGTACAAAGCCGCCGTTGGACCCATCAAGAAAGTGCCTTGCTCGGGAGGAAACCATATTCATTACCAACCCTGCAACGTGAACAAACCTTGTCTCCGTAAGTTCAGATTGAATGTTTGTAGTTGCTTTATCGCCCGTTTAAGCGTAGTCCTCAGAAGGACTATTGTTAGTTGTGACTGATGTATCCACAACTTGTGCTTTTTCAATTTTAACGAACACGATTTTGTTTTCAATTCAATTCAAATCAATAATCATACTAAAATTTTTTAATTATTTCTTCAAAGCTCTGATTTCAGTTGAAATGCGGAAACTGCTTTCAGAGGTTTAATTTCAGACTTGTGTACGACAGAGAATTGGAGCTATAGGTTTGTCTGCGAGATCTAAAATCGAAAATGTTTTTGTAGATTACGGATACTGGAGCCAGTGGGGTGCATGGAGCAAGTGCGACAAGAACTGTCATAGCGGACGACAATACAGAAAGAGATTGTGCCTGTATAAACCTCACAACGGCCCTATTAAGAAGGTTCCGTGCAGTGGCGGAAGCCACACCAACTACAAGCCTTGCAACGTTAATAAACCATGTCCTCGTAAGTACTTATAAGGTCGTTTCTACTGAAACCTTAAGCAACTAAAGAATCAGTAAAGATCTACGAAAGATTTCGTTATTAATTTCAAGAAACACTTAACATACGATGTCCTGAAGCTCTTAGTAAAGTTTTTTTTACATCAATTTTGAGTTGTTGTTGGTTTTACCTTTGTACAGACTACGGATACTGGAGTGCGTGGGGATCGTGGAGTAAATGCAGTAAGAACTGTCACCAAGGAAACCAGTATAGAAGGAGGACTTGTCTGTACCGACCTTACAGTGGACCTATCAGGAAGGTGCCTTGCAAAGGTGGAATCCACAGTGACACAAAAGCCTGCAACGTTAACAAGCCCTGCAATCGTAAGTGACCCTTAATAGTTTTGAGAAAAAATCGTATTAAACTGTCGCCAGTAACTTTGACGTCAATACTCTCCATGGCTTTAGTTTATTACACAGAAGACCATTTGTACAAATAACATTGAACTAAAATTAGAATAAAAATTAAATTAACTTCTAAGTTAGTTTAACTCCTTAATTCTAACGATTAATAATTAAAAAGCTACTAGATATAGTTGCATTTAATAGTCAACGTTATTAACATGAATGTATTATAACTGATACAGATTACGGCTACTGGGGCGCTTGGGGAGCTTGGAGCAAGTGCAGCAAGAATTGTCATCAAGGAAAACACTACCGCGAGAGAAAATGTCTGTTCAAACCACATAACGGTCCAATCAAGAGAATCCCCTGCAAGGGACACAGTAGACACGAGGAACCCTGCAACGTCAACAAGCCTTGCAAGCGTACGTTTCTGTTGTTTCCTATTCGCTCCGATTTTGATTCGATTTCAACTTTAAGTTTAATTGAGAGTCTAAATAATGTTAGTCTCTGGACGTCAAATTGATTGTACGTTAATCGTATATCCCATTTTCTTGTGAAACAGATTACGGTTACTGGGGCGCTTGGGGAGCTTGGAGCAAGTGCAGCAAGAATTGTCACCAAGGAAAACACTACCGCGAGAGAAAATGTCTGTTCAAACCGCATAACGGTCCAATTACCAGAATCCCCTGTAAGGGACACAGTAGACACGAGGAGCCCTGCAACGTCAACAAGCCCTGTCTCCGTAAGTAACAAATTGGCAATATTTTAAATACTGTAAACTTGGAACTAAGAGTTACTCACTTTTTAGCATTAAGATAGAGTCAGTTCACCAAAACCAAAATGGACACATCTTATGGATTGAATTCGTATCGTTCTCTTAGCTTGATTGACGATGAAAGAAAATTGTTTGATGAGCTATGTTTTCACAAAGGATTTCGCCCGGCTCAGATACAGGGAGGAAATCAGAAGGAAAATCAGTGCATCAAATACTTGGCGATGATTGTAAAAACAGCGGGGATAGTTCTTCAACTGGGCACCGAGGTCCCAACTAAACGTTATTTCAGCGCTGATAACGGAACATTTGGTATCTTTTGCCAGACTTGCAATTTCTAAGACAAAAAAATCCCATGTTTCTGTAGATTATGGATACTGGAGCCAGTGGGGTGCATGGAGTAAGTGTGACAAGAACTGTCATAGCGGAAGACAATACCGAAAGAGATTGTGCCTGTACAAACCTTACAACGGCCCTATTAAGAAGGTTCCGTGCAGTGGTGGAAGTCACACCAACTACAAGCCTTGCAACGTTAATAAACCATGTCCTCGTAAGTATATAGGAGTCCGTTGCTACTGAAAGCTTAAGCAACTAATGAATTGTTTACGAGCTATGAAAGACTTGTGTTAATCTTTATCAGCAACACTTAACACACGATCTCCTGAAGTTCTTAATAAAGTTTTCCTTTACATCAATTTTGAGTTGTTGTTGGTTTTACCTTTGTACAGACTACGGATACTGGAGTGCGTGGGGATCGTGGAGCAAATGCAGCAAGAACTGCCACCAAGGAAACCAGTACAGAAGGAGGACTTGTCTGTACCGACCTTATAGTGGACCTATTAGAAAGGTGCCTTGCAAAGGTGGAATCCACAGTGACACAAAACCCTGCAACGTCGACAAGCCCTGCAATCGTAAGTGCTTTTTTTCTCATACGTTTATCTAAAGTATGATGATAAAAAAACTCCCCAAAACAGGTTGTTGGATAATCAGTAACACATTCCGTTTATTTGATACAGATTACGGCTACTGGGGCGCTTGGGGAGCTTGGAGCAAGTGCAGCAAGAATTGCCATCAAGGAAAACACTACCGCGAGAGAAAATGTCTGTACAAACCACATAACGGTCCAATCACGAGAATCCCCTGCAAGGGACACAGTAGACACGAGGAACCCTGCAACGTCAACAAGCCTTGTAAACGTACGTATTGTGTTGCGGCAATTTGCTTCTATTTCAGTTTAGCTTCTTGTTTGAGTTAAATACCGAAAGATTTTTTAAGGAAATTTACGCTGCTGCCGAAGACGTCAAATTTGATGACTGTGCGTTATTTCTAATATAGTACCCTTCCTCTCTTGATACAGATTATGGCTACTGGGGCGCCTGGGGAGCTTGGAGCAAGTGCAGCAAGAATTGTCACCAAGGAAAACATTACCGCGAGAGAAAATGTCTGTTCAAGCCACATACTGGTCCGATCAAGAAGATCCCCTGCTCGGGAGGCAGTCATAGACATGAGGAACCCTGCAACGTCAACAAACCTTGTCTCCGTAAGTTATCAAATCCTTGCACTCTACACTTAGACTGAATAGCTCCTGTTTTATACTTAAGGTCTATCTTATATTCTTTTCCCTTTAGTCAAAGTATTCCGTCTACCAAAATTGTCTCTGAACAGATGTTGTTCAATTTTACTTGTGCAACAGATTATGGCTACTGGGGAGCATGGGGTGCATGGAGCAAATGCAGCAAAAACTGTCACAAAGGCAAACAGCACAGGAACAGGGTCTGCCTTTATAAGCCAGCCTCTGGCCCCATCACAAAGGTTCCATGCAAGGGCGGACATCCGACACATTCTCAAGACTGCAACGTTGGCAAACCTTGTCCACGTAAGTTTTTGTGATATTTACAAGAGCTTTGTGTAGCTGTTTTCAAACCATATGAATGTAACGAAGCTAAATTTATTATCTGTAACAAGAAATGTTGCTATAAACACAACCATTTAGCTTGTTCTATGTAATTACGCAATTGGAGAAAATTGTGATCAACGGAAGTGCATTGTAGCAATGCTTCTTCTTGTGAAACAAACATTTTTCACACCAACACAGTTACAGTTAAAATTATGCAAGAGAATGCTATACAACAGGGAGTTTTTGGTTGATCAACAAAAAATCTAGCCATTATTTTAGGGGATTTTTAGTTTTTCTTTTTAGAAAACAAAGTTGAAACTAAAAACGGTCTTGACTCTGTAATCATCACAAAGACAGCAGCTTAATTTCTAACAACTTGTCAATTGTTTTTCGCCAACAGATTACGGATATTGGAGCAATTGGGGAGCTTGGAGCAAATGCAGCAAAAACTGCCACAAAGGGTACAGGGAAAGGAGAAGGACCTGTCTGTACAAACCATCCAACGGTCCAGTGCGCAGGGTCAAATGCAAGGGGGGCGATCTGCACAAAGGAGTGTGTAACCTCTACAAGACTTGTTATTGTAAGTGTAGTAAGAAAGTTTTCGAATGAGAGTTTTACGGATTTGCTTTTTTTTATAAAAGTAAGGGGATATAAATTATACACTACTCAGCAATACCTAACAATTCTCTGAAATCGAGGTGAATAGTGGCAGAACATTCACCGACATGTAAAGCAACTAGAAATTATTTGTAAACCTAAAGATGTTAACGACATTGAAGGCGATGTTAAAATATTTTCTTAATGTGTAAAACGGATTTTATTTGTTTTATGAAATGCGAAGCGTAATTATGTAAAAGTGTGTAGTTAAGTCCCACCGTATAGGCTTAAAATAAATTTTGATTTTTTCTAACTTGACCTACGATTACCCCCTGCAGTGCAAGGTTACTGGTCGTCCTGGGGAAGTTGGGGAGGCTGCAGCACCAAGTGTGGACGAGGAACAAGGCGCCGACAGAGGTCCTGTACCTTCCCTCAGCCCTACCCCCGACCCTTCCACAAGGGGGTCCCCTGCAAGGGATCTTCGTACATTGTTGGAGCTTGCAATCTTCAAAACCCATGTGGTAAGTGTGATGTGTATGAACAGTGGAAAAGAAGACTGAAGTCATCACAAGGAACATGTGTGACGAACATTAAATAGATCCATCTATTCATTAGTCTTCACAATGGTTCACAATTTACTTCTATATTTACCTATTCAATACGGTTACTGTTTTGGAAGATCAGAACCACTCCGACAATGTTTTATTTATTCAAAATGGTATTTCTTAACTTCACGTTTTTTGCCATATTTTGACATCCAATATAGTAAGATTTCTCCAAAGAATTATCTCATCCTTGACTGTGAAAGGTCCTGAGGTATTCCAGGGTTCCAGGAGAAATTGTTTGTGGTAAATATTGCATCAAACCGCAACTAACTGGTTGAAGTTTCAACAAGAGTTTATCACTTTTTCTGGTCGAGTTAAAGTAGGAAACCAGGGCAGAATAAAAATAAAGACTCAATCCCTTAAACTTCACAACGGAAATGGTAAATAAGGTTAACGCATGATCTTAGGAATTTGGGGTACTACAGAACTTACTTTGATAAGGTGACGAAAGAATTTTCAGTACAAACACCACAAATGTTAGCTAATTGATAAATTGCGTAGTTGCTCTTGGTTTTGAATGGTTAATTGTACAGTAGAACGATACTATTTGAAGCTGAATCGAACTTTTCAAGATGTTAATATTTCAACAAACAACAGTATTTCCCACTTGAAACAGTTGAACCTGACACAAAACCTCCTAAGTTGATATTTTTATGCTCTAGCTGGCGCACACTCAGGCTGCTATGACAAACTGGGATCGTACAGGTGCATGGTGAAACAATCGAATGGTTACTGCAAAGACTACTCCGTCAAGAACTACTACTGCCGAAGAACATGCGGCGCGTGTGGTAAGTAGTCTTGTTTGCACTGCACGTCAAAATAGATGATGATGATGATGATTATGATGGTGATGATAATGATGATAATGGATGAAACTTTATTTGAACAGGATGTCCACTCAGTACAATGACTGGTACTCCAAAGCGGCGCTGAGAATGAATGATTAATTTACCTAACAGTTTTCCGATAGTTCCTTGACTTTCTGTTTGTTTGAAGGGTTGACGGGTTTTATTCAAAATTTTTGAAAGGGTAGTTCTGTATGGAACAATTATGATGCTGATTTTCTATACAAGCGGAAATTCCTCAAAATTACTAATATCGATTTCTATAAAGCAATTTGTATAGACGATCGATAAATACTATGTTATTAATTGTATTGCTGATGTATCCATTCATTTTGTTTTCAATAAATTAAAGGTGAAGACAAATAAAATGTGTTATTCATTTTTAATTTCAGTTCCGACACCGTACAAACCCTACGATTCACCTTCCTAGAGGGACAAGACGAATAAAGCCACTGCGAGTCAGCCGGGCAAAGAAAATAGATTTTTGACAGTTTAATAGAATTAAAATTTTTTTTTTCAAAGCCACGTTATAAAATACAATCTTGTAAGTCGCAAGGAGTTGCTTGAAACGTTTCACTGAAAGCATTTTCATCGTTTTTGGTATAAGAAATGGTGATCTGAAGTTGGTTTTAATCTTTTATTTTTAATAATAGATTATTGCAAAGTAAGAATATAAATGTTATTTTAAAATACTGTAATACAAATATATTATTTAGCGACTTCAAGTCAATATATTGTAACTTGGAGCAAGCGAGCTGTCATATAATATATTGAAGAGCTAATAAAAGCCAGTTATACATGTTGCAACAAGCGTTTATGATTTATATCAAGGAGAGGAAGGGTATTTGTCGTTTGACATGAAACACAAAATATTCCATTGTGTTAAGGGACGTATAATTTATTACAGGGAGGAGAACTGGTCATTTTCAGGAGACAAAAAAAATTCACATATTTTTCGGAACTTCAGAAGGGGGGATCATGAATTTCTTTATAGTGATGTTGAATCAGTTCACAAAAGGATTTTCTCTTTTCCAAGGCGGCAAATGAAAAAAACATGGAGAGAGATGACTCGGCATGATTGCACAGAAAAAGGGC
>JAOEJI010507386.1:0-15968 GCA_025448255.1 Umimayanthus chanpuru
CTAAAATTTTTCTTTCTTCAATTTATTATGTATTGTAATCTAAGGTATAAATAAAGTCTTTGTTGTTGTTGTTGTTGTCACTGACTTCACCGTCACTTTTGCAGTTCTCCTGCGACACAGCCCCTTGAAGTACACAATGTCTTTTAAGCACTTGCACATAAACAAAGGTATTGCCTTCCATTGCTATCCAATCGACTGATCATGAGAAAGATCTCCGACGTAAATAAGTGTGAGCGTCATTGGATTAAAATTCTGCTGTGAATCTGCTGTGTAGACAACTAATTACCTCATAAATAAGGTCTGTTCTTTAAGTTTGACATCCCCAGTAGGATCAAAACAATGTTTAAGGCTGAATTTAAGGCGATTTCTGGCCATTTTTTGTTGCTAGTCAACCGATGACGTCACTAGCTTAATTGGAACGGATATTTAATAAATTTGTAAATAAAGACTATTCTGAAAATTTGGAGAGAATCGGTTGAACGGTTGAATTGCTGTGGATTTATAGAGTTTTCAATATTCACAAAAAGCTCGTTTTGGACCATTTTCCTTTTAAAAAAGTATGGCAGTATTTTCATCAAAAAATGAATAAAAATATTTCAAAAATTTATAACTTGTGAACAATTTATCCAACTTTAATTCTGCGAATCGTTTTGTATTCCCCTATCTTTTCAGTTTAGGAATAAGCCATTCTGAGGTCTGTTTACTCCTCTTTAACGTTTTGTGTAAACTGTCTACAAGATTACCAAAACTTTGTCACAACATGAGATGAGGGTTACCAAGAGAAGTGTAAGGGATAGATTTCAGAAGCTATACAGCGAGTTCAAGGAGAAAGAGAAGAGAGCAAGTGGAGTAGAGGTATATTTTGATGAGAACATGCAAGCACTTACAGACATTCATGAACGGATTGGTGAGTTTTAAGAGGACAAGCAGAAAAAGGAAACAAACGAGAAGGCGACAGCAGAGGAAATGAGACGAAAGGCCACAGAAGTGACACAGCCGATGACTCTGCAGATGATGATGAATCGCCAACAAAGACAAAGAAGAGGCAAAGCCAAACAAACCTGGTTGATATGCTGGAGAGTATTACTGAAAAGAGAGCAGAGCAGCAGCAACATCAAGAGCTCAGACAGAGGGAGCTGGACCCACGATCAGCTGAATTACAACAACAGCAGCTGTTCCAAAACATGATGCTCCAGCATCAACAGCAGCAGCAGGCTATGAACATGGCCATGTTCAGCATGATGAAAGAACTGTTTGAACAACTCAAGAACTGTTTGAACAACTTAACAAATAAACTGTTCATCGAGATAATTTATCAATGCATTAAATTATTTAAAAAAAGTACCGTATATATTGAGTTAACAGTTTAACTGTTCCAATTGATGCAGGATATCTGACATCCTGAGTATCCCTGATCATGGCGTTTTCCTTCTGTTATTTGCAAGAAAAAGGCAGAATATAGGTCTCCTCTTGAGTAACATTCACATGGGAAATGTTGATTTTATACAATTATTCCAAACAGATGATCTTATAATAAGAGGTCGTGTTCACTATTAGTTGTATCATACTGTGCAGACAAAAATAAATACTAGGTTTTGTTTCTTTTTCTTCAGCAATTTTTGTGCAAAACATTTTTTAGGTGTTGTGAATTGGGAACTAGTAACCTAAATTTTCATGGATTTTTCCAATATGTCATTTGATGATTTTAACGTGGAAAATCTGTGTTTCCTTTTGTTTCTGTATTTTTGGAGGGGTAGAGGAAGGGGTTGTTCTCAGATTCTCCGGAAAAAAGTCCTGCATTATAATTCAACTAAAATCTTTACTTGTATCAACAGCCATATATCTCATCATATGAGCTTAAAGGAAATAATTGACAAAGATAAGCCAACGCTGCCCCCTCCCCCTCCAGTTCCCTTCCTCATTATCTTCTCTCATCTTATCTACTGGGCTGAAGAGATTTGCGATAAGGCCACTGGGTGCCACAAGAGACTCGAACTTTATAGCATGGACACATTTGTGCCCAGTGTACATTAGTTGTTGGTGTTTACCAGGGTGACAAATGGGCGAACAGTGCCGTCGACAAACAATTGTTGAGCGCAGCACCTTTGGCATGAATTGCACCTGCAAAATCTTTCAGCTGCATTGGCTGAAGCCATGGCTGGTCCAACTGCTGAAGTAGATATCGAGTTTCTTGGTGGACATGATCCATTACCTCAGCCAAGAACAAACTCAGTTCAGGCACCGAGCATCCAAATCTGGGAATTAAATCACATTATTATTACTATTATTATTATTATTATTATTATTATTCAGCACCGTAAATCTAAAGAATGGGTTTAGATGAAGAAAACTCAATTTTGACCACTTTCAATACCCCGCACGGGATATTTCGCTAGTTACACATGCCGTTTGAACAAATATCAGAGGTATCAGACTGAATGAGGCCAAGGTCAAACTTAGGAGGACCTGTGTACCCGTTATTGGCCAATTGATCACTGATTAAGGACTGAAAACAGACCCTGAGAAGGTGCAGGCTGTGACAGAATTGCCAAACCCAACAGATGTAACGGGAGTGCAGTGCTTCCTGGGTGTTGTGAACTATCTGAGTAAATTTCTTCCCAAGCTGAGCGATTCCTGTGAGCCTCACTCACTGTCAAGAGAGTGGACTGGTGTTGGTGTTGGCTAGATACGCATGATGAGGCTATATAAAGCATCAAGAAACTGGTCACAACGGCACCTGTACTGAAATACTACAATCCTCAGGAAGAACTGATGCAACAGAGTGATGACACAGAGACTTGTCTTGGAGCATCACTGATGCAAAATGCCAACAAGTGGCCTATGCCAGTAGGGATTTGACTGAAACCAAAACGTATTGTGCCCAGACTGGGAAAGAGTTGCTGTCAGTGGTGTTTGGAATGAAAAGATTCCACCAGTACATTTATGGTTGTGTCATTACAGTAAGTCAGATCACAAACCCCTTAAAACCGTTGTCAAAAAGCCACTACACAGAGCTCCAAGCACTTACAGAGAATACTGTTGACGTTGCAGTGCTATGACTTCTGAAAACAATCATTACGCAAGTGATCATGAGTTATAAAAAAATGGCGTCGTGATGTTGAAGGTTTCTTCTTTAATGAAGTTGACTTGTTTTTCTATGCTTTGAAAGCAGCGAATACTGACCTAACAGACTCTCTCTCAATTGGAAATAAGGTTAACGGTAACATCAAAAACAATTTGCTCCAAATAAATGAAGCGTTTTACTTGCTAACGTGTACAGAAAAATTGTTTTTGAATGAAGATCAATGGCATACATGTAGATTTGAACATGTAGAGTTCAAACATCACTCGTAAACTGCATTAATACTGCGGTTGTACCGTATTTTCTGGACTATAACTCGCGGGCTATCTGTTAATTCTACATTGTATCACGGAAGGTGCGAGTAATCTACCGGTGCGGGTTATCTGTTAGATTCTGAAGTGTACAACTTGTGAAATTTCGAGTGTGTTTATGCGGTATCATGACGTTCACTACCGCAATTGCTTGTTGCAGTTTCATGAGCGAACATTTTGCGATATTTTCACATTGAACTAAATTTGTTATTGCGTTCAACGAAGAATGCCTACTAATCAGGTCGTTTGCAAGTCCCAACGTGTCTCCTACACCATTCGATTTCAGACTTTGGACACCATCTTGGAGTGGACGACAAGTGCCTCGATATCATGCTACCGACTGTTGGTGGCATGGTAACTAGCCCATGTTCAGTCAGAAAATAGATCGATTGATTTGCTTGGCTAAGCTGCTTTCCACAGCCAATTGAACACTTATATTAGCTTTGGCCACTGAGCAGGTTTGATGAGATGAATGCTGATCATTTGAAGTTGCTGGGCTATGAAGTCGTGCAACTACGATTACAGCCAATACCTCAGTTTTGTAAAGAGGTCGAACGCACTGAACTGATCTGTGATCACTTCTAGTTACAGTTTGTAATGTTTACAATCTCGTAAATAAATTGTTTTATGATGTTTTAACATTTCAATGTGACGATATACGTGGTAGAAGTGAAGGAATGGGGGTGCGGGTTATACGGCGGTGTGGGTAATCTGTTAACTTTTGTTTCTTTTTGTGATAAAAACACGGGGGTGCGGGTTATCTGCGGTGTGGGTTATAGTCCGGAAAATACGGTAAGTGTTTAATTGTCGATTGTTTAACAATGTTGGTGTACTCTGTGGGGACATCACAGTATCTAGGCAGAAGTGTGAACGTCCTGCTCATTTTTCATTCGAGATCCTCACATGAGCTCATTGTTGTCGACTGTTTACCCCTAAAAATGCCAGCAGTACAGTGCATTTGCCACTGTTTGTTCAGATGATTAGAAAATGCTTTACATTTGTGGTATCGGTTCGGATGTTTAATCTTTCAAAGACTGTTAGACTACATGTAATAAACTACTTTTCCAGTAAAGCGTGTTTTTCACACTAGTCAACAAACCACCCGAGGTCTTGGCTTGTACAAATTTATCCAGCATACAGTCACTCAAGTATGCCAGGCTTTAAGATTCTGTGTTGCCACAATCACTCTACCAGATACACTTAGCTATAAGATTCTGTGTACAATTCACTACAAGGTGGTTCATCCAGCATTTATAATCTAATAAGAATTTCTGTTCCTCAGCTAAGACTTGCACAGTGTTTCCAATTTCATCAACTTTATTCAAACGATTGCAGAATTACATGTTTAAAATTGATCCAAAACTAAACTCTTCTAACTGCAAAATTTGTCTAATACAAGTTTACCAAGCAGAAACTTTGTAACTGCAGTCACACTACCAAGTATGCAGGGCTTTAAGATTCTGTGTTGCCACAATCACTCTACCAGACACGCCAAGCTATAAGATTCCGTGTTACAATTCACTACAAGGTTCATCCAGCTTTTACAATCTAATAAGACCTTCTGTTCCTCAGCTACGACCTGCATAATGTTTGGAAGTATTATATATTTCAAACTGTTCCAGGTCTCCTCGTTCAAAAAATGTTACAAGCATTGTGCAAATGGATTGCGTTCGATCGTGCAGCAGTAAAAAAGCAGAAAATGAAGAAAAAATCACAAAACTCAATGCATCACCGAGCAGACAGAACATTTAAATAGTTTGCATCCACTCTTGTAATTGAATTTCATGCTGGTGGAGCTAGATTTGAGATTGCTGCTGTATTTTTCCAGAAAATTATTTGTATTCAAGAATGACGTTGAAACAAATTTTTTCCTGGAAACAGGCTTCAAAATCAGGGTGCGCATTATACATGGGTGCGCATTATACACGGGTAAATACGATATATGTCCTTAGTACTGCAAAGAGTTATGTATAATTATCCTTGTGCATTGAAAACAATCAAAATTTACAATTTGTGGTTTTGCATGTCCAGAGAAATTCAAACTTTGAATTCCAATTTGAAAACAATCTTCACACCGTTGAAGGTAGAGTAATAATCTCTGTACACAACCTGCTACCTAACCTAATGCCACAGATTCCCAACTTGGTGATGACAGCACAGGCATCCCAGAAGTGATTGTCACGCAACTGTGACCCAATGTCAATGATGTCTTTCCAGAAAAAGATCCCAGCGGCACAGACGGTCACCCAACACTTATCCTTTGGAGGACAATGCGAAGTAAATGCAATGCTGGGTACCACAGCAACCCCTTTAGGGAACCCAGAACAACATCTACCAGTACTAGTACCATAAGTGCTGGAGTAGAACTCCCACTATATTGTGCAAGTCTATTAATTTTGAAAGTCGTGGACGACTTCCAATTCAGTGGGGAAAGTATGTGACTAAGTTGAACTCTTACGTTGAAAGTTCAAGTGTTCGTTTAATTATCATGTCTGAGTTGATTATTTTCAGTCTCAACGTGAACTTGAACACTATTTTAATAGAAACAAACAGAATTTAGCTCAATGCACTTTTTGAATTACGTGTGTACTGTCCACGCTAAGATAGCAAATGTTCAAATCAGGTAAACAATGTTTCTGTTATGATTTGTAAAGAGAATATTTCTAATGTCGTAAGTAGTTCGCAATCTAGATGTCGTTAGAAATTGTCAAAGTTTGCACTCGCAAGATCAAGTCTTTGGTTGGGTATGTACTTTTACGTTGTCTCTAGAGATCTGTAAATATTTGCTTAGTTACTTCCCGAGAATAATTATAGATTGTTTGTCCAGTTTCTGGCTACCAGAGTTCACTTGTTAGTGTACAACAACTGAGTATTTTGACATTGTTTATCAAGTACAATGCGAATATTTCGTAGTCCAACGAAGAAGTTTATGCATTACCATTGTAGAAATATGTTTAACTTGTCTAGTTTTGCACATATTTTGTGATGTTTTGTCAGGTATTCATATCAAGATATATCACAGATGAGTAATCTTTGTTTACACAACATGTTATTCAATGCATCAAACGAGTGCATTATGGCAAATCCTGATTTGTATCTCTTGCCACAGTGAAGTTGTATTTTAGCTCATCATCTTAGTCTTCGATACAATAAAGAATGAAATTTAAATGAACACTGGCTCCTTGTGAATCTTTTATCGTTCGTCTAAAAGCACAACATACCTTCACTTCTCAGCTCGGTTACATTTTGTACATAAATTTATAGAATGAATAATGAATAAACAGCACACAAAATTTTGTTAAAATTTGTTCGACAGAGTTCCCAAATATTGTGCAATCCAATTCAAATTTTCAGAATCTTACAAGAGCACATGCAATGCCAGGAAAACCGTACCAAGCAACCTTAATGCATTAAGATGCTCAATTGTTATTTCTTCACAATACAAAGTCCTCTTTAACAAGAATGTGGATAATATTCAATAATACTCCCAACTTGGTTACATGATAAAAGGCAAGAGGTTTTCTTTTCTCAGTTACACTGATAAGCAAGAGTTTGGACAAGTAAAGGAAACTAGCCGATAATTGTTTGGTGGATTGTTTATCACGTATGCTATAACTTTTCTGATATATTTTGCTATATTTCATAATGTTACCGAGCAAGCTCCAGATCAAAATGATACGAGAAAGAAAACTTAAAATATTGTTTATTTGATTAACACGATCTGCGATCGTTTCAATTCTGTTTACATTCCCGATGGAGAGGTAACAATCGATGAAATGATGGTAAAGTGTAAGTCGAGGATTAAAATCAAGCAGAGGATGCCTGCAAAGCCCATCAAGACAGGTTTGAAATTGTAGACAGTTTGTGAGGCAAAGTCTGGCTACATAAATAAAACAAGCCTGTATAGGAAGATATTGACGATGTTCATGGTGTAAGGGGGAGGATTGCTGCAGGCACCAAGACTGCAAGGGTTGTCAAATATATGGTCAACCATCTAAAAAACAAGGGATACCATCTGTACATGGACAATTTTTATACAAGCCCCGCACTGTTCATGAACTGTATAATGACTTTAGAATTCAGTCCTGTGGGGCAGTGCCAGTCAACAGTGCGAGTTACCCAGAGGAGCTGAACAGTTTGAGGCCGAATGACTTAAGAGATCGTGGCAGCAACAAGACTAGTGTCAGGGAAGCTACTTGCGATGGCATGGAAGGACAAAAAGTCATTCATTTCCTCTCCACCTTTCATGAGCGAGGGGGGATGCTGTTTGTCGCCGGCAGAACAAAGAAGGGAACCAGGTGGAGAGAGCATGCCCAAAGCTTGTCAGTGACTACCACAGCACATGGGAGGGAATGACAGGGTAGACCAAAGGATACAGTCCTATTCATGTAGCTGCAAGACGTACAAATTGCCTCGTCGCATGTTCTTACAGATTATTGAAATTAGTTGCAACAATACCTTGATTTGTTTTAATAAGATCAAAAACACAAGTGTCAGATTCTTTCCTTCAGACAATCTCATGAAGCAATTGTGTGGCAACTCATCTGTGACCATGCTTAGATGCAGTGTGACATATCTTACTGATGACCGCCTTTATGATGTGGTGCGAGTCTAATGGGATAACACCAAAAAGTGCAGGTACATTGAAAGGCAAAGATATGGATGATGTAAGGGCGCTGGTGCTTTTGTTGCAAAACGAAATCAGTGAGCTTGGACTCACTAAAGGACAATGTAAACTGCTACACAAAGCTATCCTTTTACTGCAGAGCCCAAACGCAACAGACCAAACAGCGACGGAGCCTGTGACTACCTCCAGTCCAGCTCACACAGCTCAAGTGCAAGGGGACCCAACACACATGGACTTTAACTCCCATGTGTATCTGGGCCGACCTAATGAGGGTAAAAAGGAGATCACACCTTTTCTAACTCCAGAGTTCATTGATGTTTACTCAGGTACACTTGGGTACAAATGAACAAGAGGAACATGAAATTGGTGCAAGTGCCGGTGCTCAGGTGATTGTGAGAGCGTACAAACATACAAAGAAAAGCACCGCCTTTGGCGCTGTTAATAATCTCACAATGGACAGGAGCAAGCATACAGACAGTGAATGTCTTAATGACGAGAAAAAATTATGAAGTTGTCGCAACCCAAGACTACCTGGACTACATTGTGAAAGTGTCTGAACTTTTGGAAGATTATGAATATAGAAAACTACCATGGATTCCGCTTATTATTATTACTACTGCCATGAACGATGTGAAGAATGTAACTGTAAGTTTCGGGAATATGAACGGTACAGAATAAGAGCACTTGAGAGATGTGTTTAGCAAACCACAGACTACTATGACTGCCACAAAAGTGGTTTTAATCAATGATCAAGAATAAACACTTTGAAGCTATTGTTACAGTACTCACAGAATTGATTGTTTCATCCAAGAATTTACGATAAGAAACCAAAGGGTTCAGAGTTAACGGACAAGTTTGAAAACCTTCTGCAAATTTGTAATGGCATTCTTGCTGTGGTGGACTTAGTGAATCGTCCTACTCCAACAATGGATAGATGCTGGACCAGGCGTTTCTGTAACAAATCATGATGAGGAACGAAAGATAAACATAGAATTGAACAATTATACTCGCAGAGAGAAGGTGAAAATTTTGAATATCTCTCCAACACGAGATCGAAATGATGACACACGTGACCTCAGACAACTGTGGAACTACTTTGCACTGGAGCGTCTCAAGCTCCACCACCAGCCTCGACTCCAAGGACATGTCTGGTTAGTTTAGCTTTTGTTTTATAAATGATTGGTCAAGATACCGGTTTTGAGTGACCAAAGTTATGTGTTGCTTAAAAAACTATATCTAAATGCAGTTGAACAACCGGCCACGTCTGCGTCAACGAAGGAGCCTGACGGGTGCAAAGATGGAGCTGGTGTCCAGAGCAACACTCAGCAATTCCTGAAAGCTATCGGTAATCACTAAGACATTTGAAAGTTGAAATATTCCATTGTGTTAATTTTCATGTTAATAACTTGCTATTTAATAGTACTAGCTGGTGTCTTAACTACCAATGTACGTGTCAATGACTGAATGGTGGTTCTTGTCACAAAATGTTGTGAAGCTGTACACGCATTTTCAGAATTTGATTTGTTAAAACTATGCATGTAGAATTTGAGCCAGAACTGCAACTGCAGACATATGGGATACGAGAGAGGTCGACTTTTTTAAAAGTTTTAAAATTGCTTTTATGTGTTTATAAGTATTTAATAGTTTGAGTCATATATAAATACAGCATGGCTTTCTTAAAATATGCACTGTTGACAACTGGTGGAAATCTTATTGGTTCTTTTTGATATCAAGAACTATAAATTTCATGTATATTCAATTCTCGATTTTCCTGATTGAGTTTTTAATTGTACTGATGCATGTTAATTCTGTTAGAGAATAAATTTTATATGCTTTTTAATAACTGGTGAGTGGAGAACTACCTTGGTCTCTTAATATATATTTCTGTTTTTATCAATATAATCTTCTATAATCCAAACTACAATTTGTTAAAACAAATTCATTATTGATATATATTGGTAATTTTCATTTTTTTTAAATTACAGATGGTGAATACATTGATGAGATAAATAAGCTGCAATTTACAATCATTGAAACAAAGACGAGAAACCACCTGTCTACAACCCTGATATTTTTTTAAAGTTTTGTAAAGATGCTGGTGCAGCAAATGTTTTTAATTTTATTTTATGTTATATGTCATCTAGTCGCGATAGTGATGATCGTGTATTTCTAAATAAGCAGCCTACAGTCTCTTTTGTATCAGTTATGTTATGGTTTGTTACAGCAGTGTAACTTTTATCGAGAAGACAATAGTTTATTTTTACATTTAGCTAACTTATCTGAAAGAGGAATTGTTAAGACCCAACGTAGGCTTGGAATTAGCTGTTCAAGCAACGTTGTCTCCAGAAATATTTCGTCATTGCCAGAGCTAGTTCCGCGAACCTGGTTATCCAGAAGACAATTCAGGAAAAACATCTTGTGCTTCTACTGATAGATGACTACCATGATATCCATAGTGTGTGAAGGCCAACAACAACTGAAACTAGAAAGGCAACACATATGTGTACTACAATAATTGAGGTTGTTAAAGAGGTCAAAGCCATTCTATTGCTGGCCATTAACATTATTCACAATCCTCGCGGTATTGATGCAAACTTACTTGTTAGTAATTTATGTTCTGCCCAGTCATTTACTCAGGTTACCTCATCTTCTTTTTGTTCTGTTATGCCAGAGTTTTCTACTATTGTGTTTTGATCCCCTCATGGAGGCACAATTTAGAGTCACACGACTATCAAGATTTGAAATCCTTGCATTCCTTTAGAGATGTTCATGTTATTGATTTTGCTGAGCTACCTTTAAAGCGCGCTTGAATTGATGTATGGGGGGTGGACATTGATAAGAACTGTTGTTAAGCCTGTTTTTTCCCAGGTGACGGATGTCTACTATGGCATTTTTTTTACCCTTTTTGACAGTTATATCTCTTTAGCAATTTTCAGCTACAGCATTTTATTTAAAATGAATCATTTTGATGATTATTTTGTTTCAGTTTTTAGGTTGTGGACAATGTTTTGTTTTGCTTTCACAGGAATAACTACAAGGCTCTGCTGGTTTGGCTGAGCAACATCCTCTATTGGAAAGATGATTGCTCAGCTATTTTACAATTTATTTTCAGAATTTGGCAATGTTGTAGATGAGTACTTTGTTAAGTTTGTTCACAGCACGAAAGTCCACCAATGCTGTCGACACTGTGCAGCAGCTGCACAAAAAACCGTTTGTTTTGTTTTGGATCAGGGGTAAGGCAAACTAATTTTCAGACTTCTTTTACCCCTCCCATGAACTACTCCTTCACCCGTAAACAGCTAACAGTATTGTGTTCTAGGGTTGCATCCATACTTGTAGGCATCCTGAGTAATATTGCCAACAATTCTGGTGTGGCACAGCCTTTGCCCAGACAACCCCGTCAAGAAATGATTTGACGATGTGGAGTGTTCCATTCTTATTTCAGGAAATTCCAATTAAGAATGATTTTATGCCTCTTGGTTACGAATTTAGCCCTGTGCCTGATCACAAGAGGTGTGACCAGCCTGCATGTCCCATCAAAAGGGACAGAGAGCGGAAGATTTTTGAGGGGTGCTGGCATTCCTTCCATTTGTACTGTTTAACTGTTGATTGTGTTAACTGTTGTCCAATGTGCAGGAAGGGTCAAGTGTGCTATTCGATCCCTGTCTAGCATAGCCAACAGCTCTTTTCTGAATCCAGCCTGTGATGTGCACAGTGGCAGTACATGTAACTCGGATGAAGATGCTGATTCAGAAGTGGAAGATGACAACCAACAAACAGGAAACTTGAATGCAAATGTTGATCAGGTGTTACAGGACCTTACACAAAAGATATTATCACTCCCTGTCAAACCTCCACCAATGCAGCCTTCAGCTGCATCTGATCCACCAGCAACAGCCTCACCACTTTTTGCATCCTCGGTTGGAAAAAGAAAGCCTCCCCACTGCAAAACCTGTCACCATCTGAGACAAGGGCATCAGAAACCCTCCCAGAAAGGACAACCGTCCAAGTGCCCAACCTGTCCGTTCCAGCAATGTACAAGTGGGGGTAATATTGTTCCTTGTAAATGTCAGTAGTGTAGAGCTGACATAGTCAAATCTGTCTCAAATATTTTGCCTTCTCTTCCACAGGAACCTCGGTTAGTAAGGGGTGCACAGATTAACTCAAATGTCCTGGTCAGAATGGTAGCAATGCACGCACTTTTATTGCTGCACTTGGTGCAGTCGGTTTTCTTTTGCCAACATGCAATTGGACTTTGCCTTCCCCTGTCTCTTTGTCTCAGTCATTTATTTTTTTGTTTAAACAGCTGATGATAAAAGGAAATCAGTGCTACAGCTCGTTGAGCAACCAGCAAATCAACTACAGTGCTCCAGAAATCCTTGCTCATCCACAGTTTTGGTTTACTGGAGTAGCCAAATCCGGAAGCGAGTACCAATTTATTAATTTTGCTTCCTTTGCAGAAGAAACTGAGTTGCACACTTCCGAGCCCAACCACACCAAGCTGGCAGCAGTACCGATCTTGCCAACTGACAAATCCATGCTTTTACTTGTAGGGCAAAGTGGCGAGTCAGTACTACTGAAGTCACTCCCATTTGGGTGCTGGTGCAGTTATTGCTGCTGCCAGTCCTATAAACCTGAAAAGCATGGCCTCCTACATTGAGTTTATGGCAAAGAGGGACTGGAGTCCCAACACCACCCTTTTGACGTTATTGTAGTTCTTTTGTGCTGAATGGTATAGCCTTCTTAGACACTGATTGTTGTTTAACTTACACAGGGTTTTCTTTCAGGTTATGAGCACAACACTGCTTTCATCAATCACAAATAGAGCAGAAAACAGTTCCTTTAGGAGCTCAGTACTTTTTCTTACAAAACATTTAAATTTGAAATTTGCAGTGTGTGAGAAGCTTTTGCATTGATCTGTTTGAGTTTCGGAGGCTGCAACAAGGTTGCCAAACTTTACCAATGGGGTATTGAGTGCACTGAAGTGCGCATCAGCCCTACCATTTTATATTGATTTTGATTTGGACCTCTGGTGATATGCGAGTTGAATTAAGAGCCACGAATACAAGTGGCGTGGTTGGTCATTGGATGTCTGCACATGGGAGACAGCAAACAATCTTAAGTTGGCTTCGTTTTCATATTTAGACGTATCAGGAGATCTTAACAGAAATATTGTTAATACGCACATTTGTATATGTTAATGTGTTTATGTTATTAGGAAAGACTAATAATCTTCAGAATTTCTTGCTACAAATATAAAATACTAAAATGATTTTTCATATAAAGCATTTTTCTTATAAAACTTTTAAATTTGCCATTTGCAGAGCATGAGAAGCCTTTGCATGGATCTGCTGCGGAGGCTGCAACAAGGTTTCCAAATTTTCACCAATGGGGTATTGAGTGCGCTGAAGTGCCCATCAGCCCTACCAATTTATATTGACTTTGATTTGGACCTCTGGTGTTATGTAAGTTGCGGCAAGGATACTCCGTCAGAGCACAAAGGATATTACTTACTTCAGAAAAATAAGCTTCCAAAGATGAAGGATCTGCCACCAAGTTGGTGGTACTTTCTCAATGGCCATAGAGAGGGTGTAGCAGTGGACGTCCCCCTAAAGATAAAACCAGTGCTCTCGTGGTCTTCTGCCACTTACTGTAAGAAAAGGGGGAAACTGTGCCAAGCACCAAGATTTCCAAAGGAGCTGTCTTTGACAGTTGTAAAGACAGCCTGCATATTGGAGAACTTGGGATGAATGCACTAAATTCAAATAAATTCATAGCTTTTTAATCAACTCTGAAGATAATAGCAATTTTGAAGAAAATGGTATATTGTTTATTTATATAATTCACCGCCAGTGTTTGGAATGGATTTTTGCAAATGGTTTTTAAAATCTTTCTTAACAATTTCTGAAGATGAGACTGATCTGAGACGAGTTTTGATCCCAGTTCGTTTACATCAGCTTTAAGCTCTTCTACTTGTATAGTTTTATTTCATCGAAATTCACCGACTGCCTGAGTAATAAAAAATTTAAAACGTGACAATTCTTCCAAATTAAAAGACCTTTTAATGGGAGAAGATGTTGTTGAAAAGTATAAGGAAACTGATTTTGAAAGAAAAGAGATCACCTCAAAAATGGCACTGTCCGAAGCCAATATGGTACGTCCTGCCCAACAGGTGACCATAAAAGCAAAGTTGACAAAGTTGAAAAAAGGGACGAAGAGAGGAAATCTCAGAATGAGAGAAGGAATCCTTGTAGACTCAACCACCTCTATCAAAGTGATCTTCTGGGAAGACTTCACTGAAAAAGTACAAGACAACAAGACATACAAAATCATAACATGACTGTTAGAAATGAAATTTCTCGACAACATATGCAGTTTCCTAGAAAACTTAAAAAATTACCAAAGTTTCAGCAACAGAACAATAAGGCAATCTGCTGAAAGAAACATCCGAGAAAGTGAAATCAACTGTTGTATTGAACTGTTGTTGTTTTGTTTTGAAGATTGCGAGTTATTAAAACTTGTTTTAGAAAGTTGAACGTTTTCAGATTTTCAGTTAGCCAAATGGATTGGCACAAAGTAGTAAAATTCACCCCTTAACACTGCAGCTATTATAATAACCTCTTTTAGCGGACGTAAAAAGTTATGACCCTCATATTAATTAATAGCCATCACATGATAAACAAAAAAGGATAATCTTCCTGTGGACAAAGCAAATAGCTTTCATCAGACTTTAGGCACTCAGCTCAGATCCACATAATCTCAATATTAACCTTTGATTATTGACCATTTTGACCCACATTGTGTTAGGTCTTTACAAAGCCAAATTAGTGCTAATTATTCAAAAACGTTGATTAAGGAAGCAATTTTTAATGAGGAATGACGAATCTAAATTGCATACTTTTCCATGAAAAATTATGCATGCTGAAATCATAAAATAAATGTCAAAAGACGTCTTATTTATCAACTATAATTGCTGAAAGTTTCATTGCAATACCTAAAACATAAATTCCTAGGTAAGAAATTCTTAGGTTGAAGAGTTGACTTGCTGTAGCCACACACGTACCCATAGGGTACCTATTATAAAATAATTTTTTTGTGACATATTTCTGACATCATAATTTCTTTTTCATTCTGTATCAATTTGAGATTCCACTGGCACATGCCATTACTGTAGTTCAGGTAGGTATTGCTGACATTGTTTGATAATTACTTTTTGGCTGCAGTTCAATCCTAGTGCTTCTTACTTAATTGGGAAATCAGTAATTCACTTAGGATCTGATTATTCACCAAGCCTGGATGTGTGCTTGTTGGCCTGGTTCTCCTCTAATTTTTGTTAAAAATAATAAAAAGACTGACTTTTTCAATTGTCTTGTACAGATTCTGGATACTGCCACATTGAAATTAATGTTCAGTTTTTAATATGGTTTTGTACCCGTGTTTAAATACAGAGATTCTGAGTGCCATAGGGTAAGAGGAAGGGTGTTCCAGGTTTGGATTCCAGAGTATTTAAATGACCGTTTTAGTTGATTAGTTCCTGGTTTCGTTGGCAAAAAATCTACCTTCCTTCTAGTGTTATAAAGTGATGCATTTATAAAGAAATTTGTTTTTCGTTCTTTAACAGGGAATGAAAGTTTTGAGGCAATTATAGCAAAGTTCCACAGTGACATGGCCATTGTTATGACTGACATGTGCGGCACAGAGGTTCTTATAAAAATGTGAACATTTTTATAAGAACAACGAGGCTCAAATTTGCCTAAAAATTAAGAACAAGCTAACAACAATTGAGGCTTGTCTTCAGATTCAGATGTAACTGAAAGTTTTTATTGAAAAATAGCCTTGTCCCCAGTCAACCTTTCTGGCTTCACGGGCCGCGCGCTCGGACTGGGAGCCAATGTGTTTGTCTTCGCTCCGGAAAGCTTCACCGTCCGCCATTTTGAATGAAGAAGCT
>JAOEJI010508496.1:0-15963 GCA_025448255.1 Umimayanthus chanpuru
AAACACAAATAAAGAGACTACAAAGAAAAGGCTTGTCGGGATGAAAATGTAGTCTCTTTATTTGTGTTTTTTCCTTACGACAATATATATGTGTGTGTATATATATATATATATGTATATGTATATGTATATGTATATATATATGCCCCATGTTTCCCCAGGGTGGGGGTAGGGGTTTACATTAAGTAACTATTGCATTACATGCAAGTGTCACAACTCCAAGGGGAAGGGGGAACTCCCTAAGAAAAACAATGGGGGTGCTTGTGGGAAAATCCGAAAATTGCCGTAAGGTTACCGTTCATTTGGAACAGATCAAAATATCGAAATTGAGATTCTCACAGAATACACATTAAATGAACTTCCAGTCAAAAACAGTGATCTCTGGGAAAAGACTTTGCAAATGTCGGTAGAGCCCCAGCTTTTGGTTTCCAAGCAGCTGAAAACCTGGCTCTCACTGTGGTCTGAACCTCCTTTCGGGTTCATGATCAGGTTTATCTGGAGCAGTGGATATTTTACCTTCTTCATTTGAGGAAGCTTCTTTGGAACATGGCTCACTTGAAATCGTGGCTCTTTTTCTATGGGCAGGCCTACAAATTAGATTTGATTTCGTAACTATGGAAGCAGGTTTTTGTTGTGTTGTAGAGGTTCTGTCAGAATTTGAAGCTGATGCTTTAACTACAAGAAACATTAAATAGACATGGGACTGATAACATAGACTTTCTCTGTTGCTGAAAAACCTGTGCAGGATCCTTTCGGGAATTCTTTAGCTACCCCTTCGTCAGATCAAAACGCTTCGCCAACATCAGCCCTTTCCAGCACTTCCTTCAGAGAATCAAAAACCGAATTTGCGTAGTTTAAAAAGAAATTGTCCTGGCAGTCCATCTTGCAGGTCTGCACAGCCAAAGTCACATCGTTTAAATTGTTGGGAATTTTATACCTGAAGCCTGTGTAAAATAATATAGTAATAATATAGCATTGTCATCTTTGATGCTATCCAAGGTGTACGGCCGTTGTTCATAATTTTTGCGTTGATCTTTGAGTTTATGCAACTGGTTATTGTCTATTTCCATCGGCTTTTCTAATTCCATGATTTTATTGCATTAAAACCACAACAACGTCTTTCTCCACTAATTTAATATTTTCCTGCATGTGGTCTGTTAATGATATTGTGGTATCATTGGCAGCACTTTCCATTATGTTGACCAAAGTGACGTCAGTCTGGATTGCTTGATCACACATATGGGAAGTGGTTACCTGAGGTTCAAAAGCAGGTTAACTGATCTTCTTCATCTTTGCTGACTGCACTTGAAGAGGCTGTCTTTCTTCTGGGGGTGTACAATGTGGTGTTTTAACTTGTTTTCGAATAGGTAAACACAGTGAAGGTTTTGCTCCTGTACATAAAAATACTAATAAATTAGGACTGTTAATTGAACTTGTTGCCGTGTTCAGCGGAGCAAAGTAGTGAAGCCAAATCTAAGCTCAACATAATAATATTAAATACACTCTCTTTTTCTATAAGAATTTTGTTTTTTCGGACTAGGCAGAACATCCCTATTTTTCTGCCGATTTTAAGCTGAAAATAATCTTGTAATATTCTTAATTGTCCGTTTAAGATAGATTTCGTGTAAAACGTTTAGAAACTTTTGAGCAAACTGCTATTTACTTTAAAGAATAGATAATCCTAGAAACTTGTGTTCTTTCTATTCAGTTCAGTTTGAATTCTTTTTTCACATCCTGCAAGAAAATCTCCCACGAAATTTGTCCCAGTGTAGCCCAACACATCTTTGTAGAGCTTATTGTCTTCAAGGGACTTCCAGTGCAAAAAACCTAACAAAAAATTAATTGCTCTGATTTAAAGTGTTTAGAGAAAAGTAAATATGAAAGGAGGTGATGCAGTCAGAAATAATTTGTATTTATGTATACTAGTAATATATTATATTTAAAACTACGATATATAATATTAAAATTGTTAAAGACTCTATTATCCAAAATTATTAACTAGCTACTTATTAATGCAACATTTACTTTATGTATATATACCGTACTAGCCCATTGCTCACTTTGTAATTATCTCAAACATCTGATCATTTAACACTGCAGGCTGCCAAACAACTGGTTCTTGTGATATTGCAGGCTGCTGAACAGCTGTTTCTTGGGACAGTGCATGCATAGGCTGCTGAACAGAAGGTTCTTGAATGATAGGCGTGTTATGAACTCTTATTGTCCGTGTTAGATAAAAATTGGCAATCTCTTGGGCAGGTAGGTTCTCGCCCATTGTCAAAAAGAGTGTGATTGCTATGCACACCAGCTTTGAGAAACTGTATCTTGACGATATAAAAGGAAAAATTATGATAATTTCAAAATATCAAGTTAAACTATCTAAATATCGATTCCTTAAGATAGAGTATTGAAAGTACTAGGCTTTGATATTTTGATATATCATGTTAATATCAAAATATCATGTCGAACTATCATATCAAGCTTTTCGTCATTTACTCGTTTCACACACACACAACATGTCGCAGCATTATTTTTGTATCTTGAAAATTTGATTTAAACTCGGCCATCAATAAAGTTGCTTCGGATTCAGTTAGGTTGAACATGAGTTCTGAAGCAGTGCAACTGTCAATTTTAGAAACAGTGGGCTCAATAACTTTAAGACGTTAGGAAAGCCCGTCCACCATTGAATTGATGGAAGACTGATCAGGAAAAGACAGGCAGAAACTGGATGGGGTCGACAAGCAAGTTACTAGATGACCTAAAAGATTACGTTTGAAGGAGGAAAGTGATGTAGACGACTTGACAGCGATAGGTGAACTGTTCCATAGTTTCGCTCTTTTTTATGGCAAAAGAGTTATGTTCTGTGTCAAGTTTAAATTTAGGAAGAGACAGATGGTCAGCGGTAGTCTGGTTGGTGGAAATGTTTTAAAAAATTGAGAAGTTGGAGTCTTGATGTCAAGGATAATTCTGCTAGCATACTTTTGTAGTTTGGTAATCCTATTTAGGACTTGTTTACTGACGCCACCCCACATTATGCACCCATTTGTATTAAATGTTCGTAGCAAGGTACTGTTTACAATTACCCAGCTTGCCTGTCACTTCTCTTAAACTAGGATATTTCTCTCTGATGAGTGTCCCTCGATAGAGCAAATATTCTTATCAGTAACACATGTAGAGATAACAGAAACGTTATTGACAAACATTCAAAAAGGACTAGACACTGGTTGAGACTATTGTTATAGATTCTTTAGTAAGAAGACAAATATTTCTTTGCCAAATTTTCTATGGCTGAGTGGATCATCAACTCTACTTTTAGTAGGCAGAACTTCTTTCTACCTACAATTTCATTAAGTTTATACCAAACTTGTTCCTGGCTCTTTTGGCGCGTTTTGATTCCTTTCGAGTTGCTGCTCCTGCTGCCAATTTGTTTGTATGCCTTTGTTAGATCTTCCAGATTTACACTGCTATATGTTTTATGATATTCACTTAGCTTTTGCGAAACATCGGGTTTGACAGCTGTTTTATTGTCTGACCACTGACCAAGCTTGGCTTCCTCCCCCATGTAGTCAGTCCTTGTCATCTTTGCACCAGTTATTTCACTCAGCTTTCGTTTTCTTGTCTGAGGAGTGCTGTTGGTCACCAATGTACGTTTTTCATTGGGGTTGTTGCAATTGCGACACTTGCACTTATCTGTACAACTCTTCGAAGAATTGAGGCAAGGGCATCTTGAACTGTACCTTGCCCCTGGTGTAGTTGCACAATATTTAGTTGTTAAAATTTTGTTGTCCATTGACCACATTGGCAGAACCGATCCTCTTTCAGCTTTGTTTCATTCCCCTTTTTTTTTACTTTCCATTAGTTTTTTCAGTGGCAACAAGATTGTCGTAATGTCTGCTTCGAGGTGCTCTGCATGCCAATCTGACATAATTTGAATTGCTGTTGGCAATAGTTGCGGTACCAGGAAGGCGTTGCTCTCTGGGAAAACATAACGTAAAGAAAGCTTGTGTTCAAGTTCATTTCTTTAGCTGCTTAACTTGAATTTTATAATTTACGTCAGAGTAAAAAAGCCAAAATTGTTAAGATGTTCCTTAAGATTGGTGTCATTGCTACTTAGTATTTGAGCAAAGGTCGTACCACTGACCACTCTTTTGTGAGGTTTATCAATTCTTCCTCAATCCAGATTGGCTCATTCGGCAGTAGATTGTGTTCTTAGACATAGAAAAAATAATGGCCATTACTTTAATAGTGTTGCCATCTTCTAATAAATTCTCAAGCGTATACTTAGGAAGAGAGAATGAAGAGGCTGCACAAACTACTGTGAATACTCGTTTTGATGAGTCATTACATCTCTTCTAGAGATCACCTTTAAGCTCTGGATCTCAAGAGATGTTTGGATTCTTACAAGAGGGAATCAGTTTACCTCCTCTACAAGGCTCACTACTACTCAGCTCAATATTGTCGTTTTACTCTTGGCTTCCTCCTCAGCACACTTACTTTCATCATCTTCACCACTGTTGCGTCATGACCACTGCCAAGTTTGTAACTCTTGCCAACTTCGCTTTCAGCATTTTCACAGCCCTTGATGTGAACTGTTGTTACACTGTAAAACAGTTCTGTTTCTTCACTAGTTGCTCATTGTTAAAATTAATTAACCTTTTTCTTTATTTTGTAATTTTAATTTTGCCACTAAGCACTGTTGGCGAGATGGCATTGTTGAGTGGATTGGTTGGACAAAGGGAAACTAATGAAACTTGAAGATTTCAAATTTTATAATAGTACTAATAATTAAAGCAATACTGAAAATAACAAGATGTTGAAGTGCATCTTACATCTCTCAATCGTTTAACAAGTCGTGAATGTTTAAAGATTTTCAGTTGTAACGGCTTGTAAGTGTTGTAATTTCTGAGATTCTTACTAAATAAAAATGAATAAATAAATAAATAAAAAACGTACCTGAAAACAAAATAATATCATGGAATATATAAAACTTACTGTGAGTGGGAACTATTCGTACATCTTTGTTTTGCTGTTACAATAGCAGAATACTGTTCAGTTCAATGATCTTCACAATAATTTGAACTACCTCTGGGAAAAGAGTTTGCAAATGTCAGTAGACCCCTAGCTTTGTTTCCAAAGAGCTGAGAACCTGTCTCTCACTGTAGACTGGACCTCTTTTCGTGTTCATGATCAGGTTCATCTAGACAATTGGATTTTTCACCTTCATTTGAAGAAGCTTCTTTGGAAGATGGCTCACGTGGAATCGTGGCTCGTTTCCTATGGGCAGTCCTCCGAACTAGGAGGTTTGATTTCCTAACTATGGAAGCAGGTTTTTGTTGTGTTGTGCAGATACTGGCAGAATTTGAAGCTGATGCTTTAACTACAAGAAACGTCAAATAAGCATGGGACGGATAACAACATAGACCTTCTCTGTTTGTTGAAAAACCTGCGTAGGATTCTTTCAGTCGCTAAAACGGTCACTATATGGTAACCAGAAGTTGCCACTGAATTTTCTTCCACCAAGTATTGGGAGCAAATGAAATGCGTTTTCCGTTTCCACAACAAGCAATGACTGTCTTGTAATAAATAAATCGATAATCAACTAAATAAATAAATAAATGAATGAATAAATAAATAAATAAATAAATCGATAAGCAACTAAATAGATAAATAAATAAATAAGTCAATAAGTAATTAATTAATTAAGTAAGTAAGTAAGTAAATAAATTAATAATCAAGTAAATAGGTAATCAAGTAAATAAATAAATACATAATCAAGTAAATAAATAAATACATAGGTAATTAAGTAAATAAAAAAAATATTGCTGGAAAGTGCCAACTGCCTAGGGAACAACGATTTTATCCTAATTCTAAGCTAACCTTTCCCTTTCCAGATCCAACGCAAGATCTTTTTGGTCGGTTTTGCTGAGAAGGCAGATCCATGTTTTTCCGTATAGGTGGACAGTGGTGCTTGGCGTCAAGATGAAGGATATCTGTTCTGAGGAGGGCCTCTTCGAAAAACGTGCAAAAAATTGTCAAAAAAATTCATAACTACAAGTAGAGTGTGAAGGTTGTGGTATTGGATTGTTACGACCATCATCAACTAAAAGAAACACAAGGTTCAAATGGTGAAAGAAAGAAAACAAAAACAAATAATGAACTTGAAAAGACCGTTAAAATTTGAATTGGTCATGTGTCTGTCTTTTACTTATTTTTTACGTTTTCAGTTTCGTAAAAGTTAACCTAGTGAAAATGTCATGCATCTACATTATTTCTCTGTTTTCTGTTTTTCTAGAAGCGTTTTTCTATTAGTTTGAGATGCAATGTCGTCCCTTGTGATATGAAACGTCTTGTCCAAAAAAGTTTGCGTAAAAGTCTCTTAATTTTACGGAGAATTCTTTAGCTACCCTTTGTCAGATCGAAACGCTTTGCCAACATCAGCCTCTTCCAGAACTTCCTTCAATGAATCGAAAAACGAATTTGCGTAGTTTAAAAAGAAGTTGTCCTGGCCGTCCATCTTTCAGGTCTGCATCGCCAAAGTCGCAAACTCAAAATGGCGAGCATTTTTTATATTGTTGGGAGCTTTAATACCTAACTAACCAAACGATCGTGTCTGGACACGAGTAGAACGTGTGTGAGCATCTGGACATAGTTCTTTATTAAAGTTAGGAGTATTTTTTACCAGACTGTCCAAACAGTCACATCTGGACACGAGTAGCACGTGTGTGAGCATTTGAACATGCCTCTTTAAGTTAGGAGTTTTGTACCTGACTGTCCAAATGGTCGCGTCTGGACATGAGTAGCAAGTGTTTGAGCATCTGGACATGTTTTTTTAAATTGTCGCGCGCATTTTTAAAGTAAAGTTTTATAAACTGTGCAGATCACACATTGAGAAAATTACGAAAACCCGAGTGCAAGGATGTATTTCCATTTGAGTTTGATCTTAATTCTATGGAAAATTCATCTTATGAAGTAATGACAAGGTTAGTTACCATGGAAAATAAGACTGATTTGAGCGATGTATTCACATCATTGTACAAATCCATGCCTGCCATTTGTTCATTTTGTGGTGAAACTGCATCTCATTGATTTTTAGGTGAACTGGTTGAGAGCATCTGCGAGAACTGCCACAAACTTTTCACCATGGAGGATGTTAACACATGCCTACCTGTTCACGCCATCCGACAAGCACTGAAAATCTTTGAAGCCCTTGATGAAACAATTGAAGATATTCCATCAATTGATACAACAAAACTCTTAATTGATGACGTTTTAGATACTGAGTTTGATAACTATGACAGTTATGAATTTGAAGACATTCATGATTTTAGTGACCCAGAGTATGAGGAAGTAGATGAAATGGCATTCTTGGATTATGATTAAAAATACAGCGTATAAATACATTTAGGCATAATAGTCATGTTTTACAAACCCGCCAAACTAAATGAAAATCATATCCAGCACAGCAGGCGTTTCAGTCATTGTAGAAGGGAAAAATATATAGGCCAGCCCTCCAACCCCGAGGAAATAATATTGATTAATGTACAACATTGCAAAATGCCTTTACAAAACAGACATGTGGGTTACTGTTTTTCGTGCGAACACACACATGCATTGCTTATCATATTTACAGTATATAAAAAGTATGTATATAAAGATGTTTGCTATCCCAACAACGGAACAAGCTGATTTTGATCTTGTCATACAAAGTTGTGATATCTCAAAACATAAACTATTGATTCTCAAATGTATATCTTCTTTGGCGAAGAAATCTGAAAAATGACTATTCATACAGTTATAACTCTAGAAGTATGGCCCATTCATTGATTTTCTCAGTCATCAACTGATGAAGTTCTCTGTAGTCGAGGTTCTCAAGGTGACTGGAACTTGCATCAGGAATTGAGGGATGCCCAGTGTGGTTAGGGGTTAGCTGGAACACATGCTTGCTCATCAAGGCACTATCAATTTTTTGAACGGTCTTGGCTGCTTCGTGATTAGATCTGTATCCCTTCTTGGTGGCGAGCATGCAGTCCCTGTCCACTGACTCCAGGATGAGCCCCATGCTTTCAATGGAATCAGCAACTCTAGCTGAATTCTTCTCATCAAGATTGGACCCTAAGGCTCCCCACGTGCTCTTAACAATTTTATTCAATTGCTCCATTGGCAAATCCAGCGAGATGTTCTTTCCCTCCTCCCCATATTTATTATAGAAGCGGTTGTACTTTAATGAGTGGGCCTGATAATTGGTCAAAACTGCCTCAACCTTCACTAGATGCAGCAGTGTAGTGTAGGCATACCTAGTTTGGCCATAACATTTATAAAACAGAAAAGTTAATTTGTACACATTAAGTACCCTATCCCCATCCCCCTCCTTCACAGCATAGTCAAATTCAAGTAACATTAGACCAAAAGCAAATTTTCCCCGTTAACAATTATAGAAGTCGTTCCTTCTATCTTGATTAATGCGCTGTAGTTCTTCAAAGTCATCCTTGTCATCAACACCTGGTTGTTGCTGGCGTTCATGCCTGTAAAAGTAAAATTATGATATATGTACTGCGTACAATTTATAGAATTATAAACTGTTGTTAATTTAAAGATCCTTTTGAGTTCAGTTGTGATGCAAACACAGGCATGAATAGTGTACCATAGAATTTACCATATACTAATATTCTGGAGGAATGTATAGATTGATACTGAAATAAATGTTGTTGTTCTTGGAGGGGGGACTCCCAATACAGTGTTTATCAGGTGGGAAAGTGCATCTTATATGGGTTGAAGTTGGCTTTTTGTATTTTTTAGGGATTTTGCCAAATTTTTGTTGGTTGAAGCAAATATATATTTTAACTAAAATTGTTCAGATTTGCTAACCTATTTCTGATAGGCTTGGTACTGAAGATATTAGCACAACGTGCTTTACACTTGAAGTAGTCAGAAGCATCAGTTTCACCATCAACTGTTGCAGCAACAAACCCATGATCAACTACTTCATGTCTGCAAAGTTAAGTTTTTAAAACTGTATTAATATTTTTGTCACGTTTTTGTTTCCACAATTAAGATAAATACAGTAAATCTTGACTAAGCTTATTGATGAACAAATGATCAAGTTTCAAGTCAGAGATTTTCCAAAATAAAAAAAAATGAGATTGAATAGGGATATTTGTTTCCATCCGAGTTAGAGCCGTGGAACTCGTTTGTGTGTGGTGCTTATTAGAGCAGCACATAATCGAGTATTTACGGTAGTAGCAAGTAATATAATGTAATTAATCAAGATCTTGGAGCATACAAATATGCAGTATTGCAAAGAGTTTAAATGATGCTTTCAACAGACTGGGCGTACGCTTAACCAATACCAAATTATAAAACTTTATTAATAAAGTTCTTTCTAAATATGCAGCCCTCTCAGCCTTTGTTGTTTGAATTTGTTTTGGTGATGTTTTCAAACCCTAAGTTTCCATGGACTTGAGGAAATTTACAGCCGCAGTTGTAGGGTAACGGTTTGCGCTATTTGGCAATGGTTCTACATCTGGCATAAGATGTCTACCCGAAACTTCACTGGCTTTCACTGAAGTACCTTTGGATATATTTTGCTAGGATATCAGCAAGGGTTTCGGTGTGGAAAAGATATGTGTCTTTGATGTCTGGTGATTTTGGCTTGGTGGACCACGATGAGCGTTTGTCTCTTCAATCAGCTTTCTTCAGGAGGCATCATGATCAAATTCGTTTCGATGACATAGTTCATGATAGCTGTGGCTTGTCAAGTTGATTCCTGTGTTGCAACTGATAAAATGTCTCGTCGGCCGCTACTGTTGTGCCCCATTTCTTCGTATGCAGCTTTCACTGCCATGTCCAAAACATGAACTGTCATGCTGGGTTATTTCATAATTTGCATACGTTTCTGCATTAAAAATTGTTATTGCAGGGGTGCACCCATTGTACACTTGTTAATGGGTGTGGCTGAGGCTTACTTATGAGTAGGTGGACTGGGCACGTGATTTCATGTAAACACTTTTAAGCTCATGGCGGCAGAGAACCCTCCTAATGCCCCACAACAACATTTGTTGATGGTGCTGTTTGAAAATTTGACTAACCTGTGACCTTCTACTATGGGGTATGTGACATTCCTTGCAGATTTCTTTTCGTGTCTCCACACTTTCTTTCTGTAGATTCTCCATATCAATTTTTCCAGATGTTATCAAAATATGGGGTGCAGCTTGATCCCCTAAGTGTTAGGACAGAATGGGTGCAAAAGCCATGATGAAGTGTGGTACAGTGTGTCATGCTGTTATAACATAGAGTAAAGTAACTAGTGGCATGAGATTGTTTGGTATAAACTTCCTCTGAGTAGTGTTAGTCTGGTTTTCCTATTTTGGTTTGAGTATAGTTGGATTTGGTTAACTTTGATGCATGAGGACCCTCCTGCACAGTTTTCTGGCCAAATAGGGAAAAGGGCCGAAAATGATTTTGTTGTTGTGAAAAACAAATGCTCGCGAAAGGATCCCATAATTTGGGCGTAACTTCAGAAAAACCCTTGCTTGAAAACTATTGCCATTAGTGTAACTATTCGTAAATGTTATCCTTGCTAATAAATAAATAAATGAAAATGTTGTAAGGGAAGGTGAGATAAGAAAAAATCCGAGAATATTTTTACCAAACTTTTGGTTCGTTCTTCAAATAAATGCTGTTCTTTTCCTGCTCTGTATTTACAACTGTTTCCGCTGGTATAGCAGGAGCAATAACAGGTGGTATAGAGGCTGCTTCATAATCTAGTTCCTTGAGAACTCTAGTGTAGATTGTTTTCTCTGCAATTGTTGCAACATTTCCTTTCATTAATATTTAATTTTTATTGTTATTGCTATTATTGTTGTTGTTGTTTAGAGTAATAACCATCGCGATTTAATATTATGACATGGAAAATAATAAATGATATTTGCGATTTAAGTGTTCCAAGTATTTGTTTTCAAAAATGTCATGTGTATACAAAAATGAGGCTGAGCAGTCGGCATCATGCAAAATGAATGTTCCTTCCATTTTCCGCAGTGAGCTTGTATGTACGTATTTAAAAAAAACAGGTTAAAGAAATGCTTATTTTGAATGCGATCTAACCAAAATACCGAACTTATGATGATTTATGTCTGCTTTTTCGAGTAATGGCAACTTCTCCTGTAAGGTGGAAAGTTTGACACCTGTTTTTTCTCAACCAGAACAACGTAATTGAACGTACCGCTTGACAGCATTTCTGCTCGATGCATTGCCTTTTTATCATCTTGAATGGGTTGCATCTCGAAACAAGCCAAGCTTTTCCTTTATTTTCCCCTTTCAAGCCAGAGTGGGACATGTGTGTTCCCAGGGTGAAGCTGCAGTTCTCACATGTTGTAGTTATTGGTTTCAGCTCCAATTGCTAGCCTTTACTTTCATTAAAAACCAACAGAGCTTCCATTTTGTCCACATTCCCAAGTAGTTCCGTTGAAATGTTCGTATGGAATTCTTGGTTCGCTGGCCATCATATTTATTGTGCTGCATCGTGAAACACTTTCTTCATTATATGTCTCTTCGCGATAATGGCGCTGACTTGTGTTGGGAATCTTAGCTGTTGGTGTGATATCTTCAGCTGTGAAAATCTTCTTAGTTGCCTTGTTATATGCAAGGAATAAATACCAAATGGAGGCAAAGCTCTTTCTGTTCTCTTGTTTGCATCTGGCCGCACTCGACTTGCAGTTTTTCTGGCTCATGCAAAATAGGTTAAAATCCACTTTCTTTTTGGCAGTACCCAGCTGGGTTTCTATACACCCGGTACCTGTTGGATAGCTATCTTTGATGCCACTTGCTGCGATTTTCAACGAGTTTATTACAGAATCACCAGCGTCATATCCTTCCAAATCCTAATTCGATGGTGACCATATTTCTTGTACTTCTTCAACCTTCCTCGTCTTTACCAGATTCATGTGCTTGCACGCAAAAGCATCAGCATTATTTGCCTACTTATAAGACACTCTACATTTTAAGCACTCTTTGTGAAGACATATCCATGTTGCCCGAAGATTCTCAACAAGACATCGATCATCCCTACTACTAGTTATGACATGTGCCACTTGTCACTTTTACTACGTCCGGTATTGGTGTCCTCTTTGCCCTTTGTACTGCCACGGCTGACGGAATGTATTTCCCAGCTATATATGCACCACATTCGCAGTACCCCCCCCCCTTTTTTTTGCTGTTTGCATATGGTTTGCGACAACATGAACATGAACTCTTCCCTCGTCCATTCGGCATACCTGAACCCTACTTTCTAAAAGAACATGTTCACGAGAGATTGTTACTAAAGTTGTCCACCATTCATTCTTCCCTTTCCGCCTTCTATCACATCCCCCTCCCCAATGGTGTGCAGCCTGTTCAATTGGTTTTAATTAAAAACATGTCAGCAGTTATATTGTTCATATATCACGTGTTCAACCACATTCACAGTCGGTTGCAAAACCTTTAATTCAATGAACAAACCAGTGGAATTTATCTGTCATCAGTCGGTCTTTTAAAATGTACTACCATTTGACTGATTCAGTCCATTATTTTATCAGTCTCTAAGTTTAAAAGCTATTACTTGTGCTAAACAATTTTGACTGGTCTGAACTATTATTATTGATGAACTGCTTATAATAGGCACACTTGTACTACAAGTCTGCAGTTTTAACAAAATTTGAACAAGTTGTCTGTTGAAATGAGTTCAGCCTTGTTTTTCCATTCTAGCTTTTGATTGGACCACATTGTTGTCAGGTATAACATCCAATCTACTATTGTAGCAATTATATGGCAATTAAACTGATCAAAAAATGCTAATCATGCCATAATGAAGAGGAAAAAAGAGAGAACCTTACTACTTTACTGTTCCCCTGACAACACTAGCATACGACGCAGGAACGATTTGAGGCGCTATCCCTACCATATAGATCTTAAAAACTTGAAGCTGCTTGGTTATTTGCTGCAGGCTGGCATTATTAATATTGTTATTGATAACACCTGTATTTGGTGGGAATTGTCCAGTGGATTGAATGCATGTAAAACCAGTTGCATATTGAGAAGCTGAATAGTTTGCGTTGCAAGAGGATATTTACTATTCCTACCCAAATTCGAATGTGTAAATGCATTCCTGAAGTCTCGCCATTCGGGTGTGTTTTGCATGCAATTTCTGTGACTGGTGCTACAAGATCACCTGGAAGTGCTTTAATTAGTTTACTCAACAATGTAGGAACTCCAGCTCTTCTAGAGAAATGCTTCTCATCAAAAAACCCTGTTCCTTATTCAGATTATCGTGGTTGAGTAAAGACAAATTGGATTTTGCAGGGGTATCCCCAGTCATTTGTTATGTGAACTTGTTATGTGAACTTATATGAAGAATTCAATTTTGTATCACACAATTGCGGTTGCATGATCCAAATTGCCGCACTTCATGATTGACACTTTTTTCTTTATTAACATATTTTTTTGTATTTTTGAAACGGCATCCTCTTCGGTTTTCTTTGGATGTACTCATTGGTGAAATGAACCAATCGACCTTGGTTACTTCATTTTCTCCTGCACCCATCTGTCAAAGATTCATCAATGAGGACTTTGGCATTGTCAGCAGAAACTCGATTCTTGTACTTTTTTATAGTACTATGACTAGGATACTCATCACAGTCCTGTAGCACATTTGCTACAAGATGTCCACACTAGCTATTGCAACAAGTGTTTTTATAACATGCTTTTTTTAAAAAAGGTTAACAGAAAGCTTTTATAATGACATCTGGAAATTATTAGTAATACAGATCAATGACAAAGATATCTATTATATTTCAATTATCTCATTAATAGGTTATTCAAGACATTACAATTTTTAAAAAGTGGAATATGCGTGACAGGTCAACAAGACCAGCAATGGAACCTTTTGTCTGGTCAAGTCACCACATTGGTGGGACACTCAGACTGTCTGTTGACTGGCCGCTATTTTGAGCTCAAACCACAACATTGACTCACCTGGGTTCAAACCTTTCACTGTTATACTATTTTGAGCCCTGACAGACCACTGTGTAGGTTTTATCTTTTACTCATCTGGATATTTAATGAAGAATTCAGAGAGGCTTTTTTTAAAGATATGTTATCTCACCAACAAACCAGCTGTTCTCGTACATCCCCTGTATTTGTCTGCTGACAAGTGGGTCATCATTTGTCATCATTTGTCATCATTTGTCTGACAAGTGGGTCATCGCTTGTCCTGTCTTCCTCGTGATCTTCTCAACACCATTGCTTACCTGGGCATCTGTCTGTCAGGTTGGAGGACGAGGGAGCATGAGACACATAAATTGGCAGCAATGGCTGAACTTTGTAGCCTGGAAGCCCTTCTGGCTAAATTTGGTCGTCATTGCTACCATCTGCTGTAATGAGGCAGCCTGTCCTCTCCCAGAACTACCAGACAAAAAGCTTGTGTTGGTTAGAAATCATGTGGCTATAGACCCATTGTGTAATAAGAATACGCCTCTCCTTGGCTGAGAATGGGTCTGCATTCTAATATCACCAGTCTGCTTTCTCTTTAGAATCTATCCACTCATGATGCATTGAACGAAAAGGTCTTGATGAGCTCCCCAAATCCTGCAACGACTGGTTGCAAGATATCGGTGGCATTCAGCATGTCAGATATCAGTGGCGTTTGGCATACCACATCAAATGATGCCACCGATAGAAGAAACAGCTTCCTTAAGCTCATGTGACTTGCACTGACAAATTGTCGCAGAAAAGTAAGAAGTGGTCTGTGTCTTCCACCACTGGTTTGAGGGTTCGGTTAACCCACTCAAGACAAATTGGTGTTCACATCTTTATTCTAGGTAGCTATAAATGATTGTTCTTTAGGAATAGGCAAACAATATATCTTTTTCAAAACAAGCTTGCACAATGATTGAATTGGATATATCAAATAAAAAGCCTTGAAAGCTTGTTTACCATTACAGGAACTCAGTCACGTCCTATGAAATCTTGAATGTGTTTGTGAACATACATAGGGTATGCAGTCACTCAGCCTGTAGCTATTTTAGTTGCTTGTTTTGGATTCATTATGAAGGTTAGAAATTGAAACAATTTAAAAAAGTCTATCGGTATATAAGAACACTGTGTTTTTTAGTTAGTTTTATCTATTTGTAATGTACGATAGGTTTCTGTTTATCCACTTTTAGATTATTTGACGTAGTGTTAAGGTAGCGATAAGGTCATTCAAACATTGGGTGTTATGACTGGTTATTTTAACTAAGGGGCCTATGTTGTTTGAGTGCTCAAGAAATGGTTAGTTCTAAAGGCAAAGGAGTAATATTTTCATTGACTCTATTGATTCTCATCAGAAAGCAGACAATAAAGTTATTGTAAGTGCCCAGACATAAACTTGCTTTACAATCCGTGTTTCGATTTGTCTGTTCACGAACGACAACCGTTTTGACACGGCGGTGTATATAGTTCAATTTTAATTCTGATTTGCAAAACTTTCCAAGACTCCTATTAATTGCCTGTAAAAGCAACCCTCCATGAATTTGGTTAGGGTTTAGATATATAGACTGGGCTTACCTTTGAGAGATCCCTTATCATTGATTCTTACGTTAGTACATTGTGTCCAACTAACATTGCCCAATCTCATACCGTGAGGAACTGGGGCGAACGCGGACTTTGGTGGACAAGCTGGCCAGCGGAAGTGCGCGGACAGCTTTCGAAAATGGCGTCGCTCTCATATCAGAAAGACAGCGATTTAACCTTTGAATTTATTAAGGAAGAACTCGATAATGGAAAAATTGAAGATCGTAAATGCAATGTTACTTTGCTGACAAAGTTTTGCTCGAAGCCACAACTTAAAACTTCTGGGAAGAAAAAGGAACTTGTTGATCGTCTTCTGCCTCTCAAGGACAAGCGATTGTTTGATAAAAGAGTAAAGCTGATCACAAAGAAATTCAAGTTCAG
>JAOEJI010509607.1:0-15920 GCA_025448255.1 Umimayanthus chanpuru
AAACCGATTTCTCTTCAGCTCCACGCCCGGTTATACACCGGAACCATAAAGCCAGGAGCGAGCATGCCGTCGAGGCTTTTTCGGACGGGATTTTATCCTGTCCTAAAATGCCTCGACTCCATGCTCGCCCCAGGCTTTATGAGTTCGGTGTATAAATAATGACTAGTCCTCGAGTCTATAGCTAAATAATGACTAGTCCCTAAGTCTATAGCTTTGTCTCCTTTCCAGTACAAGGTAGTTATGTCCACCTGTCTGACGCCGTGTGCTACGGAGCTTTAACCCTTCCAGCCCCAGTTAGTTTATCAGTATGTAAATTCTCCTTACATTTCCACATAAAATAAGTTGTTTGGTAATGAGAATAAGATGAAAAACAAAATTCTCCTTAACTGTCTACAAAGAAACTTTAGAGACAGTTTAGGAGAATTCAACAATACATCATATGGCGTGTTTGAGAGCATGAAAAGCTGCCGCAATGCAATTTTCCTGTTTTGTGATTGTTCGTCATCTTTTCTTCCAGCATATTTTATTAACTATTGTTTTACGCTATGTTTTACAAAGATCGTACGTTTATATAGATTTAAATAGCTGATAGTACAGTGCCCCACTTGTTTGAGAAGCTTTACTTAGCGTGAGAGGCAAAGACTATATTTTTCGATGTTAATTTTTTCTTTAAGTAATGATAAAAGGCTTAAAATTGGGAAGTATTTATATTGCTTTTATAAATGTGAAATTTGGCGATTATGGTATTAAAAATGTGGTTTAAAGCCAAATTCAACTTTTTTCTATTAATGACGCCGTATAAAATCTCAGTTGGAGTTCAGTTAGACTCCGTTTGAGATTGTCATCGAAAGTATACCACTTGTGGAAGTGATGCCAGAACGTGCAAACAAAAGGGACACTGTACGAACATATACCTTATGTCGTGTGTTTGGTCCTGGCAAAAAGACATTTGTTGTGCCGGTTATTTTCATTTTAAACAAAAGTGAGTTTGTTGAGAGTGTATCATGTATGATTTTATATTAAAAAAATTATTATTCGGTTTCAGTAGTGACAACAAACGGCATAGAGTAATATAATGGAAGATTTTCTTTGGTAACGTTATCCGAATTTAGTATCTTTGACTGGGCTGTGGGAGGCTTACCTGTGTGTCACTTTGCAGGTAGTCGACCACAGGCTCCCCATTCACGAACACGGCCGCCTTGTCGGTGCTCGAGTCATAGGTCCCCGCCAGATGCACCCACGTGTCGGCCTGTACGACCGGCTTGGTGGTCAGTCCGTACACGATCTTCCCATTGTTTCTCTGGAAGAAGCGCACCTTGCCCTGGTCAAGTACCTCGAAATGATACTGTCCTTTCTTGGATCCCTTGGCAGCAGGGGCTGAGGTAGCAAATAATTCATGAATGTTAGGGCCATTGACGTCCTTCAGTTTGACCCAGGCCGCTATGGTGACGTCACTGGTTGGTTTGCCCTTGAATGTCGTTCCATCCAGCTGGATGAAGCCGTCTTTGAAGTACAGACCGTCGTCTCTGTTGAAACCGGCAAATGTGGAAATATCACCGATTAGGTGGCCGTTGTTACCCATTCCTGACTCGTCGAACAAAGTACCACTGCACATCTTATCAAAATCGTAGAACAGAACCGGCTTGCACTTGAATGGATAGGCTACAGACGGGAAGGGGAAGAGGAAACACATGTTGCAGTTAGACACAAATGTTAAATGCCCCTTAAAGAGGAAGGAAACCAAGAGAGACAGACAGACAGACCGACTGACTGACTGACAGTTATTTTCCCATGATTCCTCAGTTTCCTTTGACAAAAAGCTAGCGTGTGAAACGTCATCTTTACATCCAACCTTACAGTGGGATCATCCCATATCAACCTTTGTTGATCGAACCACATATTTAGCTTCCTTGTCAACGCAGAAAAAGTCTTTAAAAAACTAGTTTAGCAGTGTTGACTGACTGACTGATTGACAAACAGGACAGACAGGTTGAGTGACCGACCGACCGACTGATTGAAAGACAGACGGACAGACAGAGGCAGACAGACCAACTGATCAACTTACGGGCTGACCGACCAACAGATCTGACAGACTAGATGACTGACTGACTGACAGACAGACAGACGGACAGCTGAGGCTGGCTGACCACTGACTGACCAACCAACCGTTAACTAACCAGAAAGCCTAGTCACTACAACCGTACCGGCCGTACCGCATACAGGCTACCTGCACATACAATGGCACAAATGGACCAAAAGAGATCTAGAGACAGGCAAAACGAAGGCATCCACTTATCATAACCACTCACCTTCTCTCTTATCGTTGTTGTTCTTGAATGGTGTCTGGAGCTGAGCAGCAGGGGTAGACTGAGCGTGTTGAGGGGGAGGGGCTGAGTTTAGGACAGGTTGGGCCTGGTCTAGGGTGGGAGCTGGCACCACCTTGTGCACCTTGTGCGTTGGATCAGACAGATCCACATTCCAGACTTGCCCAGTAGCTGGTATCATGAAATGGTGCTGGTGTAGAGCGTTGGTGACCTGGTCCTGGGCTCCCGCGGTATGATCCATCTGCGTGGACACTGGAGAAGACTGAGCCTGTGCTTTGTTAAAATTAACCGTCGGGAGTGAAGAGGTGAGCCCTTGGTTGAGACTGCCAACTGTAATAGGAGGAATAACGTGCGAACAGTTAAACCAGACTGTGACAATAACTTGGAGTTCTTACAGCAACACAAATACAAATAGTTTCATCAAAAATCATTCCTACATAGCAGCGTATTATAATAATTTATAATAAGTACAATAAATTGATATGTTGTAAAATGAAGAAAGGAAAAACAGTGATGCAAAAGCTACAACTGAAACTGTAAATTATATTTTGAGTTTTAGAGAGGGCCACTGGGTCATCAGTGCTCTGTGAATTACTGTCATGTGTCACCCTCGGAAAATAGATTCGTTTTTCAATTTGTAATATTTTAATCCTTGCAACTCAGTGTTTTGTCACAAGAATTTGATAATCCTAATATAGGCATTGAATAGGCTTTCAGTAGAAGCTTGTACTGCTTAAATCTTGTAGATGGGTAAAAAACCGAGATTATTTAGTACTGTTAATTCAGAGGTTAAATAATAGATTCAGAGTAAATACTAAAAACATACTGTATCAGCTTAAAAAAACTGGACAGTTTTTAAAGCTACGAAATCTTAAATACAAAGATCTAATAAATAACAAATTATGAATACGATTTCAAGATGGTAGGTTTGATACCGTTTTTAAGACATTCTCATAAAGTAGGCACATCGTTATACAGTTCAGGTATGTTTAAAAGATCTAGTGATAAGATCATCTTGCAACAATAATACCAACAATAAATTGTTTTTACATGTAATTTGCAAGTTTTCAACCATAACTGGGGTGAATTTTGTTATAAACACAGGCTTCACAAGGTTTTTCTGTACTGTATACCAGAGCGATAGATAGGCTCTGTCGCAATCGTGTCGCTTTTCTATAGAGCAAGCGCGTGTTTCCTGTCAGACTCTTGGCAGAAAAAAAGTTATCACAGGTTTTAAACTGCGCCTTCACTTGTTGCGATTACGCATTGGGTATACAGGTGACAAATTACAATCCCCCTATTCCTTGAAACCGGTTTAAAACCTGTCTGACTAGGGCGTGATCTCTCACATGATCCCGCGATCCTTGGACATAATAGAAAAACGTTACGCTTTCGACAGACTATCTCTCGCGTTGGGGATGGAAATGTCTCTATACATACCGTGGCAAATAACCTTGGAAACTTTCTCCGCTTCCTCGGGTAACAACAGAGACTTCACTCTGACAGCGTACTCGGGCTTGCTGGACATGTGAACGAGGTCGTCCTCTTGTGCCCCATCTGTTCCCACGGCAACCACGTTAACACCGCCCAGCTTCAGCTGGTGTGAAAACGAGGCTAGGCTCTTCTCGGCGTGAATGTTGTGGTCCTTCTGAGGGCCCATGACTGTTACCAACAAAACCTGTTGAAAGAGTCACAGACAAAAACGTTTGCAAAAATAATTTTGTTTGAGTTTTCTCTTCACAAAAACTTTGTTAAAGGTCCGAATCAGGCGTCTGGCCACCTTTGCGCGCTCTGTAGTCTAGACTAGAGATCCATCGCGTTTTTATTAAAAAAATATTAAAATACTCAAAACAAACGTTTGGGTTTACCATTAAAAGTTTAAAAATATTTAGATATATGAAAATACAATAAATGTTAAGTAAAGATGAACATCTCAAAATGCGCCAAACTAAGTTAAAAAAGCATCAATTTATAAAACTCTTCTAAAATCGCTCCGCTCTGACCCGTTGTAGTCTGTATTCATGGCCTCGTAACTGTAATTTTCTTTCAATTTGCAGATGTTAAAGTTTCCTGAAACAAATGAATATATATAGTTCGCTGCCTACTAGAAAGTAACACTTCATCCGCACCTTGGGAGCATGTGTTCGCATTCCCCCGAACGCCGTGAACACTTCAAACTTGGCCATCTCCAGCAGGATGACGAGGTTGCGGTTACCCACGTCCCGCGGGAGTGTATGAAGTGATGACAGCACGTCATCCCGCGTGTTCTTCTCGTCCAATTTCATTTCAATTGAAGGGATGGTAGAATATGCCACGAGTCCCGCGTGTGTTCCTTCAGGAGATACATTGAAGCTCTTGAGGACATCCTGAGCGAAATTCTTCTGCTGATCCCATTGTTTATCTGTGACGTCACTGGAGGAATCCAGGGCGAACACCACATCGACGCTGTGTGGACAGGCTGTTGGAAGTTGGATAACACTAAATTAGGCTTTATCAGAACTTGATTACAAGTTCATAATTAAATAAATGTTCGACAAAGGGTCAAAGTGTTATTTACGTGAGAGGCGAGATGAGCCAGATTCGCCAAATGGAAATGTTTTGGACATCAGCGGTTTTATCAAGGGAAAAAATTAACGCCTCTCCCCCAAATGTTCTTTTTTCTGCCATCGCTTCAGTCTTGTACCCAGGATGAAAACAAAATACGGTAATAACAGTGGTTATAAAGCGATTTCCATCAAGCTTCATGTCAAAGTTTAGGACAGATCGTCGTTGGAGGCACCTCGTGTGACGGGAAACAAGGAAAAGAGCAAATACCGAGATGAACTCGTCCCAGTCAAAACTCAGCCCAGAATGCAGGTAAATGAACGAAACAAAACGGAGCGCGGAGCGCTTCAAAGTAAACCTTCATTGGTTCAAGAAGTTTGATGTGGGGCCATTTTAGTGCCTAACTATACAAGGATCTTTTTGTTTGCATTTTGCATCAGCAAAAAATAGAAAAAAATCGTACTCGCGCTTCAGACAAACAGAGTCCACAAATCGAAAGACCATCGTATATTTCACTTAAAGTTTTAGCATGATACATTGATGCGTTTCTGTGAAACAAGTGCTTTGAAAAGGTCAAAATTTGTAAAAAATATATGACTGAATGGCAACTATTGTTACCCAACTACACATGTTTTGTAATTCCGGAATTTTTCAAAAACTCGTTACTCAAAAAAGTACTGATGTATCATGCTTAAATTTCCAATGAGTACCAAATGTGTCATATTCTTTCATTCTGTGGACTCTGTTAATCTGAACGTGAAGTTTAATTAGGAAAACTGTAAACAATTTCGTCAGCAAAGATTCGCCCATACAAGGACGCGCTAAAGGATGCCACCATTCGATCTGGTTCTCTAAGTAGAATTGGCCACAAACACGTTTCTATTTTTTAGTTTTAGCTTGTCAAAAGTCAATTTTCAAAGCCTTGGGGGCAAGCGTTCTTGTCAAACATCTTAGGTCTGCCCAAAAGCCCCCCTTCATCTTGCATCCCCTCGGTGGGGGGAGGGGGGGGGTGGGGGAAGCCACTGAAAGCTTTGCGTACAGAATGTTACTACCATTGTAACGCACAATGAAAACACAAATAGCTTTCTAAAGTGACGTTACTCTCATCTTGTTGGAAACAATGCTAGAGATATGGACGGCTACAAACCATAACGTGCAGTCGCAGGATTGGCTGTTTGGACATGCGAAGTGACCGGAGGTGCAACTGGTTTCGAGGCTTGAGCCGAGACGTCAGCAGAAGTAACAGGTGAAGCCACAGTATTGGGGACAGCAACTTCTCCCGCCGGAGCAGGAGCCGGCTGGGGTGGTATGGGTACCTGGGCGGACCCTGTGGTTTGATGCAAAGTTTGCGCAGGCGCAGTGGTTGCTTGTGACTGTCCAGTCGAGACAGTGTCTTGATGAGCAGCAGCTGTTTGACCAGTGGTCTGCTGAGGCTGGGTTTGATAGTCCGGGACAGTTTGCTGGGGTTCGGGCTGTGCGCTCGAGTAGTCCCCAAGATTTGACCAGGTTCCCGAGCCATTAGGAACGTTGAACTGCGCTCCATTAGGGCCAGTGATGGTGATCGATGCCTCGTGAGGAGGGGCTGGACGTATGTCATATATTGAAGGGAGGGGTCTAACCTGATCATTGAATTTGGTCCCAGCTGGGCTGGGAACTTTAACTTGGTCAGCTGGTCTGGGAACGGGTTGGACCAGTTTTGGCATCTTAACAGGAACATGTTCTAATGGCAGCGACCACGTTCCGGTACCAGGGGGGATGGTAAACGTGTGAACCACTTTCTTAGGACTCTTGTCAGCGGAGGGTTGATCAGTTTTTTGGGCTAGCGGTTGAGTGGCCTGTGATTGGGCAGCCTGTGATTGGGCTGCCTCTTGTTGAGTGGCCTGTGTTTGGGTGTCTTGTGATTGGGTGGTCTGTGGTTGGGCAGCCTGTGGTTGGGTGGTCTGTGGTTGGATAGCCTGTGGTTGGGTGGCCTGTGGTTCGGTAGTCTGTGGTTGGGTGGTCTGTGTTTGGGAGGCCTGTGGTTGGGAAGCCTGTGGTTGGGAAGCCTGTGGTTGATCAACTTGTTGCTGTTGTGCTGTTGTAACTTGTTTGTTGTAGGAGTTGCCTGCAGGAGTTGAGCCAGCATTGTCGTCAGCAGTCTTTGCTGGTGGCGGAACAGTAAGGGGTAGCGGTTTGTCATATGGAGGGCTCTGTAGGTCTGTTGACCACACACCCACAGGGGGTATCTTGAACGTGTGAATAACTTTCTTTGGCACCTTATCAGCTGATGGTTGTGCGGCCTGATGCTGGGCTGCTTGTGTTTGGGTGCCTTGCTGCTGGGCTACCTGTGGAGCAGCAGTGGCCTTTTGGTAGGCTTTATAGTAAGCCTGCGTTTGTGCAACTGTGGCCTTCCACTGATTCAGGTATCCAGGCGGGTACCGTGTGGCAGCAGTAGCGACCTGTCCTCTCCCACCTCCGTGCTGCAACGATGGTATCTTTGCAGCCAACTTCTTTGACAGACTTGCTGGAACTGATAAATAACAAATCTCGTGTTAAACTGAGTTCATATCAATAAACAAAAATCCTTTGGAAGACATCGCGCGTCGGGAAAAGATCTAGCTTCTGGGCGGCTCTCGAAGCCGTTTTCTCTACAACTTCTAAATGCCTAAATGTGTGCTAATGTCTATTGGATCTTTTGAGGGAGTACAAACTACAAAGAGTAAACTGAGTACTACAAGTGAAAGATCTGCAAAAGAGATATGAAGCCCAAAGGGTTTGTAACATCCTCTCCCAGTGAATTCCCCCTAGCTCTCCCCCCCCCCCTCCCCGCAACAAGATCGATTGGAAATCGTCACCTTCAGAATGTAAAATCGTTTTGCAAATCCGTTCTACTTAAACTGCCCAAAACTGAAAGACGTTGCAAAAACGTGTCTCTGTATTTAATACAACAATACTTTCACTTGTTAGATAGCAAATGCTAATAGCGAACATGGCGCTACGTGACTCTTTGGCCATTTATTATTTCATATTCAACGCGGCATGGGGGAATAACTGTTGAATAATACGGTGCTTACCATGACAGGCGCTCCTGACCACCTTGCCTGCTGCACCAATCAGATCGTTGAACGACTTTACATAATACGAGTTATTGCCCGCTATCTGGTGCAGCTGCTGCTCATCAACATCCGGGCCTACACCAACCGCCACCACAGTGACGTCACTAGCTTTCAGACGAGCTGTGATGTCATCAAGCTTTTGTTTTCCAAGTTTCCCGTATGCCAGCACGACCAATGATTTCGGAGCTTTCTTCCTTGCCCCGCCTGCTGCCGTAAAAAGTTCAAAGTTTGCAATCTCCAGCGCATCGTCAAGACGTCGGTCGATTTCGCTCTTGGCTTCCGGGTAAATATTCTCAACAGCACTCTGTGCAATAAAGCATGAAAGTTATGGTTAGTCCAGGAGAAACCAACTTCTTGTTCTACTCACTCTTACTGTGTTGTGCTTGGTTCTTCAAAATATAGCTTTATGTCAAAAAAAGAATTTAAATTTAAAATCAGGTCTTAAAGGATTCGCCTTAAAAGCATTTATCTCCTAGAAATTAGTTTGAATCACAAACTTTAGACCAGTTGGGGCAGTCGTACCATTGCTGAGGGTGGTGGTTGGGGCTGAACGGGCTGGTGGGGAGGGGGTCATGGTGGTGGTGGGGTTAAGGGCTGGGGGAGAGGGGGTCATGGTGGTGGTGGGGTTAAAGGCTGGGGGAGAGGGGGTCATGGTGGTGGTGGGGTTAAGGGCTGGGGGAGAGGGGTTCATGGTGGTGGTGCTGCTGCTGGTGGGGTTAAGGGCTGGAAGATGGAAGAAAAGAGGGGCTGGTGAATAAGGTTGAAGAGCTAGTGGAAGTTTGGAATGAAGGCAGAGGCAAAGAATATAGTTAATTGGCAGATTGTCTTGAAAAAAAACCCTGCAAAGGTTTTGTTCTATCTTTACTTGTGCACTTCTCTCCTCATTGCTCTTATCTTTCCCTCCTCGACTCAGTTCTTCGTTCCCTCCTCTGACCCTTCTTCCCACCCATCCTCCCCCAATATAATATAAAGCTTCATATCTCAGCTACGAAAAGCAATCTTGGTCCAAAAATTGAAAATTGTGCATTTTTTCAGCCTCTTCTACACTCAGAAACATCTCAACTTCCGTCAATGCAAACCAATTGCTCGTAGCGTTGCCTAGCGGTACCTGTATGTCGTTGGGGTAGAAGTAGCGGTTGAACTTCAGTTCCAGGGTTGCCAGTGATGAGTACGAGACAAGACCCACGTGGGTCCCGTAGTACGTCACGTTGAAGGCGTTGGTGGTGCTCTTCACGAAGTCCTGGATGTTCTTCCATTCCATGTCCTTGATGTCACTTGATACAGGTAGCGCGAATGCAAGATCCAGCGCCAACTTGCATTCTAAACATCAAAAACAATACAGTATGGCGATTAACACCGGCGTTTAACGTTTTCAGCAAATGTCCAGGAAGGTTGCACTTGCGAGAAGTCCTCAAATTGGCGTTTGCTAAGACGTCAAAACTGAGCTTTTCTTCCCCTACGGTTCGCAAATCGGCGTTTACGATCACAACTAGACTTGTTTTCCAGCCCTAAAAACGTATTCTGGGTCACTTTTCTACCCCTTCTCATTTCCCATTTCCCAGGAAACACCTAACGTGTGGCCTAAGGGAGCTAACGTAAAAAGCATATCTATAAAGGATGATGCTACGGCGGTGCCTAGTGAGCGTGAACATATCTCTGTTTTGGAATTAGAATTCTTTATTCGTGCATAAGATATCACTCAGCTACACTGACTTCCAGCTAACTACCGCCATGCTCTTTGTCCTGGCCTATAAATCATTAAATGGGTTGTGCTCCATCTACGTGTCTCGTCTCGCAGTCTTCGTTCTATTCCGTATATACTTCTGATTTTACCAAGCTCCAACTACACAACTTATAAATGTGAAAGGTTTCACGGTACGTTATCTTTTGAATCTTGACAGTAAATCACAGAAGATAGTATTTTCTTTTCGTATTTGATGTAGTTTTCGTCTTTCCTAAATTTAGATGTACATATAGACCACTTTCATAATACACTTCAGTGACCACAAACAAAAACTTTGAGTCGAGGCCAGAAAGGCCAAAATACAGCAAATGTATGAAAACTTGGAGCATTTCCTCGACTTGAAGTTATTGTTTATGGTCACTGGGGCATATCATGAAAGTGGTCCATTATGTGTTTTTAAAATGCCATAGACATCTTCAAGGAAATGTTTGCTATTTGTAAGTAAATTTTAATTTAAATAATCTCGAATACCTGGACAATCTTGCACTTTGCACTTCTTTGTCTCGCTGTTAGACCCTCGGCAGTTGGTGCCTGTCAGACAGTCACGTGATCGTACGCTCAACCCAGTCCCACAAGTCTTCATACATGGGCTCCAGTCAGACCATCGTCCCCAGCGAGCTGGAACGAGAAGTCAATACGTCCGCTAAACAGAGCTTACTCGTACATGTTTAGAAAGAATATATCCTAATCTGGTTTGTTTCGCAAATACAGCCAAAAAAAATTTATCTACATTTATCTTCTCTAACATTAATGTTGTAAAAAGGTTAGCTTGCGAGAATAACGGAACTGATTATCAAAATCGAAATCTTTTCAACGAAATGAAAGACTCTTCCAACTTAAAAACACCTCTTTTGCAAATCGTATTCCCTGTTTACTCGAAATAGTTAGTTCCGTGATGTGAAGAGAAGTTATATTATCACTGCATCAAGTCATTGCGATAAAAGTTATCTAAAAAAAGCGATAAAAGTTATCTAAAACCACCATTCGTTCGGCTCACTTCTCTTAAACTGTATCCTTTACAAATTACCTAAAAATTTCACTTTATTATTATTATATATTATGTAAATCGTTTTGCTATATGTATGGTAATAAAGTCTTCTTGTTGCTGTTGTTGTTGTTAAGGGATTTTCGAAGACCATCCATGACATATTAAGGACCTAGCGACAAGGGAAGAATCATCTCCTTGGGGATAATCTTTTCATTCCAAGAATTTAACGTCAAGGAATACAATCAGTTCTATGCTCACCAGCACGGACTTTTAACTGCTTTTGAGGACTATTGGGAATCCACGATGTTTCTAAGGATTTTTGAGTACTTAAGATCTTTTGGAGACTTGCACAAACCTTGTGAATTGCTTAAGATGCTGTTATTTGCATTTTGACTAATTAGAATAATACAGAAAATGTTCAACTTCAAGTTTAAAACACATGGCAATCGACTCCATAATACGAGAGAGCATAGAAAAATAATACTGCTGAAGGACTGTTTAAAACGTCCGAGTTTGCAGAGATTCCTATGGATGGCGGTATCTCCCACCTTCCACCCACCCCTCTCCCCCCAGCCAAACGTACTTTGAGATTCTCGACGTTTTCAAAGTCGCATTACTCCAAAAGTATTGTACTACAAAATACAGAACAAAATAACTACTCAACATATCGGGCTCAAATCTTTGGTAAGCAGTTTTTGAGCCATGATTTTTGATTTAGGTACACTTTGTGTTCGAATCTCACAGTTGGATTTATGCCACATTATGCCATTGAGGCAAAAATTGAAAAATTGACGTTAAACGGAAATCAGCCTTTATATCTACAGGACTATTTGGTTTGCATTCTGAATCTTTCTTTGTTGTGTAAACGAACTATAAAAACAGTAGAGCAACCTTTATAATGAAAGAGATGATTCGATTGAATATTATTCGATAGTGAATGCAAATTTCCATCCTGCTTTAAAAGCAGTTTGCAGAAATCAACCGTATATAAATAGCCGCATATCGATCATTTAATGTCAGCTTCATGTGAACCAACAACCTTGTGACAAACTGGACAATATCAGCGGTTTTGATGGAACATTTAGTCTAAAATGTTTAATATCAATGACAAAAGGTAAAGTGCACTTACGTGGAGGAGGCGGAGGTTTTGCTGAAACAAAACGAAGAAAATATAGTTAGTTAAAAACAATCAAGAAAATATTTGGGAAGAAAGTGAAAAGTGAGCCGTCTTTTTTTCTTTTTAGTACTCGGCTAGAGCTGGGTTGCATTACACCGAGGCGGTACTTACATAATATAAAAAAAACTGTGCAGAAATGAAAAACAATTCAATGGATTAAACATTTGAAGAATAGAGGTGTTTCATTACAGAGGTTTTAAATGAAGACTGTCAAGTTAATTATAGAAAGGTTACTCCAACCAATGACAGTTTAAGAAAAAAGGAGTATTTGAAACTGTTCAAAACCACGTCCTAAGTTAATTCGGAGGGTAGTAGCAGAGGCAGATAAGGCGAGGTAACTTTGCAGATTGATAGCTACAGAGTTGTTGAGTACACGAGTATTAAAGTCACGAGAAATTCTCATTTCATGCCAACTCACCGCCGCAAGCGACGTCTGTGACGGGCTTAACAAAATCAATGATGTTATCATAAGATGAGCCAATGAAAGCGTGTTCTGGATCCGAGGCGATTTGTCTCAGCTCGTATTGGTCTACTCCGTTGCCGATCCCGATGGCTACTATCGTAGCGCCATCCTGGTCTTTGAGCTCCCGAGCACGCCGTTCAGCGGCTTTCACTGACATGCGCGTCGACCCACCGTCCGTAACAACGACCACGGCTTTCGGTACAGTTTCCCGGGCACCCGCACTGGAAGTCAGTAGATCATCTCGAGCGGCCTACAGACAGAAATGTTCATTAAATTATAAAAAAAATTAATTATGATTATAAATTTGTTAGTTCTAAAATTTAATATATTTAAGAACCAACTAGTGTCAGTTTCTTTTCGGAAAGTATTGTAAATTTCGTTTAACCAAAATTTTACATAATGATGTTATGAGTCCTGATGACCAAAAGGGATTGTGGTTTTAGTTGTACAATATTTGTCTCCTAAAGCAGAACATTAAGATACGTTTTCCATCTTATGATGTGGCTGTGAAATCCTTCTACAATATTTGAACTTTGCAATAAGAGAGATGTCCTATCGACACAAGGCACTAGCTTGGTGACTCACTAGCCTGCCAGAATGACTGGAGATAGTCTTTTTTTAATATGATAGCAGCATGTCATTTATAATACATTTTAAGCAATATCTCCCCTCATTCATACAATCCGCCGTGTTTACAGGACGTGTGGCCCGCCAAACAAACCGCTTGTACGTACTGCGCATGATTGTGAAACTGGCTTGTTGCCACGACTCTGACTTTGGGTGATTTTCTTTCGTCACACAGTCCGTGTACAGGATTATTAAGCCGTTGGTCTAGTCTGTCGACGTTCAGGGGATTCAAAAGAACCCATACACTTGTCGATAAGAATAGGCTAATGCCGGTGTTGTGGACTGCCACCTCCTTCCGGGGCCGGAGCCAGGCCTAGAAGGGACCACGTGTCCTATTACCTGTCCCGCTGATTGCCATATTCAGCAAATGTTTAGAAATACAACTAAGATGCTTACCTTAAGTGCTCTATCGGTCCGTGTGTCTCCCTTAACTTGAGAGACAGTATCCAGGAAGTCGTCCAACGCGGCTTTGCCGTTCTTTTCATCAAACTTCAGTTCAAGGGACGGTATGGTTGAGTAAGTGATGATGCCGATGCGAGTTCCGTTCAAAGCTAAGTGAAAGGCGTTTGACACGCCCTTGACCAAGTCCTTAGTGAGCTTCCACTGTGAATCATCCACTGTTCCTGACGAGTCCAGCAGGAAGGCAAGATCCAGGGATTTATGGCACACTGACAGAGAAAACAGTTGTTTGTTATTTTAATAGGTCTTTTTACTTTTACAGACAGAACAACATTTTTGATCAGGACAGCATTTTCACTTACAAACTAGTTTGTCCTAAGTGCCGTGACTCGATGTTTACACTGTGTGTGTTCTTGCTAACTGTGAGTAGATGTTCTTCTTTTGCTTGTTTTTTAAAGTCTTTGCGTGTAATTGTGGGGAGTTTTTCCTTTCTTACAGGGGTTAGTGTCAGATGCTAAAACATTGTAGGGAACTTTGTGTCCTTTTGTTTTAGTACCATGTGCTCTGCACTAAATCAGGAATAAACTTGGCATGTGGTAAAACATTTTTTCTAGGCGTGTCATACCTGAACAAGTAATCGCAAGTCTTTCACGTTTTCTTACATATTATAACCTTAGATTCCATATTTTTGTTTGTTCGTTACTGACTGCTTACATAACACATAGTATTGCGTATAGTATAGAATAAGCAAGTAGCCGATGACATTTTGCTAAAGGACCAGTACTTTTTTGTGGCCGGGGTGGCAACTGAAACAAAAATTTTGAGCCACACGAGAAAATGTTGACCCAAAGTTTTTTTTAAAAAAAATTTCTTCAACCCCACCGATAGTTATTACTTATTTAGTCAACCTTTAACTTCAATAATTTCTCTTTTACCCCACCTAAGACAATGCGGTGTTTTTAGTTACTCCACTCTAGTCTTTTCAGCTCCCACCCCAGCCACAAAAACGAATAGTCCCCAACATTGCATTTAAACGATTCTTCGCTCGTCAAAAAAAGTATTTGTGAGACAGATATTTCTGGAGACTGCAATTGTTTACCACGTGCTAAATCTAAACAGAAACTAGCATCGCTAAGACAAATAAATCGCTTGAGAAGAATATATTTTCCGTCCTTTTTTCTTCACCTCTAATCTATGCATAAATTCTCGTTTAAGTAGGAATGAACACGTAACCTACCGGGACACTGCTGTCGCTCACACATCTCAATCTGACGAGCCGACCCATCGCAGATGGCAGCTCCCTGACACGTGCGTGTTCGATCACGTGTACCGCCCGTGCCGCAGCTCTTTGAGCACGTGCTCCAGCCCGACCACTCGCTCCAGTACCCCGGACAGTCATCCTCTTCACAGTTCTGATACTCGTTGTCGGGGCCGTCGCAGAATTTCCCGCCAAAATTAGGTAAGGGTGCATTGCACTTGCGCAGACGCGACTGGCGTCCGTTGCCACAGGTAACCGAGCATGCGCTCCATGCGCTCCATGGTGACCATCTTCCATCAACTGCAAAACATTAAAAATAATCTTAACAAAAGCAACATCCAGTTAAATAATTATTTAAGAAAGGTTGACATAGTTGTTTATTAGTTACTGTTTGTTAGTTAGTATTAAAGCATGTCAAAAACTTTAGCAAAACCCAAAACTATTAAGGCTTCAAAAACCCGCTCCCATCTTTTTATTCTTCTAAAAAACACTTTAATATTATTCGTTATAACAATGCAACCCGGGAATGTCTACTCGTAAAAAATAAACAACACTTCTTAAGTATTCCCAAACACTTACCAGGACACGCCGTCATTCTGCAGTCAGCGGTTTCATGTCCCTCCCCGGCGCATGGTTTGCCACCAAAAGCAGGGGCGGGGTTATCACATATGCGCCTGCGATGTACCTGGCCATTACCACAGTTGGCCGTGCATGCGCTCCAGTTGCCCCACTGTCCCCAGTTTCCATGAACTGTAGAAGAAGACAACAAAATTTAATATGTACCAAAACAGCGACTATATACTTGTCACCTTTTCCGACTAATTTTTTTGTGAAAATCCATCTAGAAGAACTAAAGAGAGGAATGGAATCAACTACCCCAACTTAATTAAGACTTAAATAACTAATTAATTAAACAATCCCAGAAATCATTGCTGCAAAGTGTTAACTTTGTAAGAAAGAATGATGCGCAATTGTTAATTTGTAGGAACTGCATATATATATGATTCAGAAAATGCAGTTTTGTTCCTCAGATGAGACAAAGTAACGTTATCTTGTTATAAAATTAAGAGCTCGAACATTGTGTAAAGCACCCAATAGTTCACAGCCTCGTTGGATTGTTTGGACATATGGAACCAGTCCATTTGCAATTTCTGTAGTTGCGAATTCTGTCTTCTCGTCGATTGCTGCGTGTTCAGTTAAAAGATATCTTTGAAAATCAAGAGCTAGACCTTCCCACAGACTAGGTTTTTTGTTCGCAGCAAGAGAGAAAAAGGGGGGGGGGGGCGGAAAAAATGAAAGGG
>JAOEJI010510718.1:0-15918 GCA_025448255.1 Umimayanthus chanpuru
CATGGGATTAACCGGCCTCCCCATTTCACTGTATATAATAGCTACAGAAACGGTATGTTCAGGGACTTACAGGTGTACTTTGTTTTCTTCGTCTTCTGTACAAATCACATGACAAACTGAGCCGAATACTTGATCGAATTGTCAACGCTAACGTTTATAGTAGTAACCAGTGTGATTATTTAAATTTTAACTCCGTGCAATACGACAGCGGTGTTTATTCGGTAACAGTATTATATGAAAAGCGGAAAAAATCTACCTTGTATTTCACTGCTGAAGATGGCTGTTGACATAACTGGTTTATATCCCTAAATTTTAATTCGAAGTTTGTCAAGCACTCGAAAGTTTATCTTTTTCAAAACATCCAATGTACTTACTTATTCATTGGAGCTGTTTGTTCAAAGCGGAATTATGATAGTACTGCCTATATTAGTTGGCCCAAATTGACGTGGGCTGCCCGTTAATAACTTTCGAAATCTTTACCGTTATGTTCTGGTTGACGTGCTAACTATCATTAGATTGATATTGGTTTCCTCAGCCATCTTCTGATGAATGCTAGAGAGCTAATAATGTCATCCCCCGAGTAGTTATTATTTGGTGATAGCATTATAGAAAAATCACTGATGCACACAAATTGTTCCTTCCAAAACAAACTCACCGGTTGATTCATTCAAAATGACAAGCTAAGGCTCAAATCAGTGACTTTGTAAATCAGTGACTTTGTATTCAAACATGTTAAATTTTCCCCAGACGAACTCAAACCAAACTCTTCATCCAGAGACTTGTTACTTCCTGAAACAACGCTTAGCACTGTCTCCTCGCGTTTATGCCGCAAACGTTTTCGGCGCGATTCTGGATTTATGGACAGCACCTGTGGCAGTCATCGGTAATGCTCTGGTCCTCTGTGCCCTCATCAAGACTCCTTCTCTTCATTCGCCGTCAAATTACCTTCTCGGCTGCCTGGCTGCGAGTGATCTTGTCACTGGGATGATTGCAGCGCCTGCTGGAGCGGCGGCCAACATTGGAAACATTCTGGAGAACTCTCATCTCTACTGTATTTCAGGAGTAATATTCAACTGTGTGGCTTGGTTTTCTTGTTCCAGCTCATTCTTTACTTTGTGTCTAATAAGCTTGGAACGATTCCTGGCCCTTCGTTTACATCTAAGGTACAAAACGATTGTGACTTGGCGACGTCTTTTAATGACTGTGGTTTGTTGGTGGGGTTTTACTTTCGCAATGATCATCCTTCGTTTCTGGGATACGAAGCTCCGCTTTCTTCGACTCATCGTGGTCATCACCTCAGTTATACAGATATGTGTATTAACTGTCTGCTACACAGACGTCTACCGGATTGTGTTTTACCACAGAAAGCAAATTCAAGATCAAGAAATGAGCACAATATCATCTAGCTCCGGAAACAACAATACTCCTCAACAGCGATGGCTTTCTCGAGACATGATCCGATTCCGAAAATCTACAGTTACCATGCTATGCATCCTCGCACTTTTCTTTATTACTTGGGTACCTTTACTGTGTGTTCAAGTAGGCTTGCTGATTCACAGGGATAATAAGTCAAGCGAGCTAACCCTGCGTGTAGCCTACAGATACGGTTCATCTGTAATATTACTCAGTTCATCTGTGAATCCTTTGGTGTACTGTTATCGGATGACAGATGTACGACATGCGGCAAAAAGCATTTTGAACAAGATTTTAAAAACAAGTATATGTTGTTAGCAACAGTTGTTAAAATTTTCATTTGCAAGAAAATGTATCGTTCAAGTTTAGGAATAAACTTGTAGTTACCAAAGGCAAGAGTGCTTCCGAGACTTTAGAACAAGGGAAAGGAAAAAATCTTGACATTGCTCTGCAGATTTCTGAATTTCAATTTGAAATTGAATTTTATAAGTATACCAATGAGATTCATGATATCTTTCTCGTGTGAAGTTCTACCTTCCTAGAGCATAACTGATTACATTTGTTTTTTTATTAGCTCGTAGATAAATAAACTACTGCAAATATATATCAGTTTCGTTTGGTGTATGATTTTTTTCTAGTTGTTTAGGGCTAATGGATGAACTGTTTAGTCATTCCTTTAGAGATGTAACTGAACAAAATACTGCAAATGGTTATCTCATATTGTGCATGGTGTTTTCTAGTCGTTTTGGGCTAACAGGTGAACCTCGTAGTCATTCCTTTCGAGATATATCAGAATACGACTAGAATTTTTTGTATATGTTTTAACACCACGCAATGCGCATGCCGAAGTTGTGCCAAATTTTAACCTTATGGATGATGATATTATCGAGTTTGTTTTGGAAATGCATCCTTGCCTTTAGCACAGAGTTTAGCGTCACACATCGTTTCAATGGCATAATTTATCTGCTGGAGCAGGAAGTTCTTGTTTCCTTCGCAGCGATTTAAAATCATATTTTAGAACTATAAATAGCGTCGGAAAATGAAAGTTAATCTTACTCATTGCGAGGGTGAAACGGAAATGAAGAAGTAAAATGAAGCAACTGGCTGTTCTTCGCTTGCACCTGTGCACATATCGTTATTGCAAAATAATTTGGATTGACTAAAGTGCGCGCAAGACTTGCACGCCGTGGAGACATGTAGTGAGCGGATTAACATGCGCAGAAGTCATCCAGTCTTGTCTGTTCACCAAAGTTTCCCATCGTCATGTATATGATACTATATAACTACTCCGTACTGATGAGTTAGTATAATCATATAATTGCGCTTTCAAGTTTAAATATAGACGTTCACACGGAGAAAAAGCTCAGTAACTGACAAAACAACGACTTTAATAATTTATTTATCAGGGAGGCTTCGCAGCCTATGTCTACCTTATAGTTAACAGACTTACAGATAGCGAAACTATTTTGGTTCTGAAGTAAATTCCATCCGTTGGTCATTTACTGACTGAATCAGGAACTCTTGTGTAAACTACTTCAATTACGTTTATTAAAGCAAATTGACCACTGATGAATCAAATGTTAGCCGACGGCGATTACATAAGACTATAAAACTACCAATTTATACTTTAAAAATTACAAATTGAAAAATATTACTTCATAAATTAATATTGTTAATATCGAAAAGGGCCAAAGTCTAGTCATAAATTGTTTTAACAACAACAAGAACAACAACAAGAACAACAAGAACAAGAAAAACAAGTTAAAACAAGATCCTTCACCATTGGTAATAACTTGATGTTTTCTCGTTCACGGATGATGAGTTATCGGCCAGTCAATATACCATAGCTTTGTGTCAATGATATTATAAGTATAAATAAGGGCAAAACAAAGTCCTACTTCACGTAAATCGTTATCTTTGTGCGTAGGTATGTCAAATTATTTATTTGATTTTAATATCAAAGGTGCGTGTTGTTATTGAAACAACAAACTCTGCACACATAAAAAGAATTGTAGCTTGATTTTCAGATCTTTTCTTTGTTCACCCCATCAGCAGCGAACAGAGAGTCTGAAAGGCCTATATAATAAATGAGAAATATGTTTGAAAACTAAAATAATAATTATGCATAACAAACTAGTTAAAAATAGCGGACTGCGTGGAATCAAAACAAGACATTTGCCGTATGAAACAAATATGGGAAATCCGCAAGACATGAGTAGGGCCACTCCACGTGCTTGAGTTTGTTTACTCTTCAAGTTCAAGTTTACTGGACTGAAGCTTTAGAATACAAGTCATATTTGAACTAGTCTATACTCAATATTTCAAACTCTATAAAATCATAAAAGAGGCCATTGTCCCGTCCACGACATTGTTAATTTTTATTATGCCACCATTAAACCAGTTTTAGAGTATTGCTTGCCCGTGTTCCATCATACTCTACCAAATATCTCAGTGATCTAATGATGACCTTGAAGGGTTTCAGAAACGGGCACTCCGAATTATCTGTCCCTTTTACCCTTATGATGAAAACCTTACGTGTTACGGCTTAGCAAACGAGACTCGCTGTGTGCCAAACAGTTTAACACTATCTCCAGTCCTAGTCATAGTCTTTACCGTTTGCTGCCACTTAGGCATGTGGCCAAGTATAGCCTAAGGCGACCCTCCACGTGCACACACACGCACTAATCCGACACAGAAACACTTTTATCCCTGCCATGTACAGACTTTTAAATAACACATTGTAACCTAGCCTTTGCACATTCCATATTTTAAGAGCTTTTCTCTTTTGTATATCAGTTTTTAAATAAAATATATATTTATTTTTACCTTTTATATTTTATTATTAGATGTATATTTGCTGTAAATTGCGCAATTTAGCTTTGGGTTGCCAAGTACTTGTTTTTAAATAAACTATCCATCTGTCTGAAAATAAATTTATGATAAATTTACAAGACATCACATAGATTAAATATACTACAATACAAATATTATGTACATATATGGATGGTAGAAGATTTTTTCGTTGCGTTTGTTTGTGAATGTCTTATTGTTTTGCATTTTCTTTTTTTTCTTTTTATTTATTTTCTTTTTTTTTGTTTTGCATTTTCTTTGTGTGGCGGCCGCTGGCCTCTCATGCCGGAATAGTCCTTTTGAAGCTGGAGGTCACATGGTACAAGATACGTCATACTGGAACGAGAAAAAAAAATTGTTCCAGACTCCAAAATAAATCACAAGTAACCAGAAAAGTGTGCCGACTCGTAAAAACACCCAGCCATATTGGCTGGTCAACCGTCCAATTAGCAATTATTCCACGAACGCGCGTTGGTTATGAGCTTTTAGATAGCGGACGAGTTGCGGAGCACCGAGTCGGCTATCATAAGCTCATTTCCAACAAACGTGTATGGAATAATTGTTTTATTAAATACCAAACACTGGATAAAGATATCTGGGATTTTATTTTCTACCGACTCGAGTTTACGGCCATTTTGAGGGAGATGTTCCGTGATAAAATTGCATGTTTCCATATTTGGACAAACTATAGGATTTATACCGTGAGTAGAGAGCCAATCAGATTACCAGGAATTCAATATCCAGTGTTTGGTATTTAATAATTATTAATTAGAATATAAAATATATACTTAAGTAAAGTAAAGCCGTATATCTCTCCCACCCTCTCTCATTCCAGGAGAAAGCTACAAGTAGGGATCGAAATCCTCAAAATAACTAAGAACATCTTCTGCAAAAAACGTGGCAAAAGGTTGAGCCATAACAATCCTTCCCACCCCATTCCTCTTCGATCATAAAGGCCAATCTTTGTAACATACTTCTCATTAGCACAATTGTCATGAAACTTTAGTGGGACGGACAAACAAAGACTAGCATACGACAACGTGTATAAAACTTAACTATGCTGCACTTGGTTAAATTTATGGCATTTTTCGCTCAATACTAGAGGCAGTCAAGATCGTATACATTTGCTTATATAGTTCGTGCAAAAGTTTACAAACTTCCAATGTCGGTTTCTCTCGTTTGAGTTAAGATTTTGATCGTAAAACTTGGCCGTAGAACCATTCTTAATTTGACCCTTCTTAATAATCGAGTCAGTCATTCATCCAATGAAATTTTCGGTTTTCCTAACGTTAAAATATACACAAATGACATTGAAACTTCTGAAATAATTTAAGCCGTCTTGGATCTTTAGGGCCAAGTGTATTCGTTGGGCCTTTAACTGGAATGCGGTGTTTTGTTTCGGCATACTATCAACAACGACAACAACACATTTATTTAGCACTTACTTCTTTTACAGGAGATTTATAGAGATCTATACATGTGAGTAGTGAATAAAGTTCTGTGTGCAGGCCACTTGTGGTAACCATAAGGGCTAATTGAAACAGCTGGCATTTACTGAGGGAAAAACAACAAAGGAGATCAGTGAATTTTTATCACAGGCAGTTCAGTCTTACTCAAACAAGGAAGACCAGTATATTAGTATTAAAATAGGTACAGGTATTTTACCAGATACTCTCCTAAGGGCTTTCCAGTAACGTTTTACAAATTTTAAAAGGAAGAAAATAGAAAATCAAATCTATTTTACATATTATTGAGATTAAAAATATAAATATAAAAGCTTCTACATAAAAGTTAAAATGTACCGTTCTATTCTATTCTATTCTATTCTATTTTATTCTATTCTATTCTAATCTATTCTATTCTATTCTATTCAATCCTATCCTATCTATCCTGCTCTACTCTACTCTACTCCACTTCACTCCACTCTACGCCACTCCACTCCACTCCACTCCACTCTACTCCATTCCATTCCATTCTATTCTATTCTGTTCTATTCTCTTCTAATCTGATTTACTTTTTAAGATGTTCTTCAAATGCTTTTTTAAAAGATTTTAAATTTGTTTGAGATTTCATTGAGTCGTTTAGACCGTTTCAAAGTTTTGCTCCTCTGTAGATGAACGAGCGTAATACGGTTGATAGAAAAAAGTGCATGGTGCACTAGATAACACTTAACGCTAAAATTAACATTTACAATAACACACACAAACATTCAAATATAAATAAAGAAAGAAAGAAATGCATACATACATATATACATACATAAAGAAACAAACAAACAAGCAAATATATGAATAAATAAATAAATACATAAAGAAAGAAATAGAAAAAGAAAAAAGAAAAAAGTAAAAAAAAAGTAAAAAAGAGGAAGGAAAGGAAAAAGAAGAAGAAGAAAACGACGACGACGACGACGACGACGAAGAAGAAGAAGAAGAAGAAGAAGAATAACAACAACAACAAGACGACGACGACGAAGAAGAAGAAGAAGAACAACAACAACAACAACAAGACGAAGAAGAAGAAGAAGAAGAAGAAGAAGAACAGCAACAACAACAACAAGACGACGACGAAGAAGAAGAAAAAGAACAAGAACAAGAACAAGAAGAAAAACAAGAACAAGAACAAGAAGAAGAAAAACAAGGCTGTCGATAGGCCAAAATTAGCTAATGTTTGAGATTTTTTAATATAATGGAAATAGGTTGAGAGATTTGTGAGATTTCTCAGTGGAGTTCCAGAGTTAATAGAAACGCATTTTCTTATTGCAGACAACAATTCTTCGGCAGGCAATGATCAGTTGTGGGAAGGTGGAAAAACCTGAGTGAGATTAATGCCATAACTGTAAGGTTTCTCACGTGTACCATCATTGCATCCACAACGGACCTTTTTCTCTTCAGTTCAGATTTCTCCACATTGCTTGAAGGTGTTTGTGTATGGTAAAAGACTTCATGGTGGCACAGTCTTCTGAAGGACTACCAAGGGTTAAGGCCCTGTTACACTGCACGATTTTCTAAGCAACTTGTCTCGCAACGGCATTGCGAGACAAGTCGCCGGAAAATTGCAAGGTGTAATATGCGTTTTCTCGCAATTTCTTTGTTGCGCGAAGCGTTGCACGAAGTGAAACACAGCTCTTCTTTTCGCAACGGATTGGAACAACTGGCAACACTATTGCACAGTGTATCACCCCTCCTGCATCGTTTCTTGCAATTTCACAGCAGTTTTAACAAGGGCGCATGCGCACACTTCTCGTTTTTCGTTCCGAGGAGCTGTGCCTACTCAAGTTTTTCCCAGACCCAGCCTAACCCGGCCAAAAATATTGCAAGTTGCTTAGATCGCGTTGTAGTACAACAGCAAACCTCGGCAACTTGCAATGCTACATTTTCAAGCATTGCGAGACAAGTTCCGTTCTATTCCTTCCCCACTGCATTAATTTTTCTTTCCTTTTTACATGTTTTGTAACTACATTTAAACTTTTTAACTGTTGCTTAATTAATATGTACATATGCAGTGAAAAAGGATTAAACAAAAAAATGCGCAGCGTAACAGGGCCTTTAGAGGTAGCAGATACTCTGCACTTTATGGAAGCTGAAAAAATTGTAACTTACTATTCAAGCGCCGTTTCGCTTTCTTTTAAACCACTTTGCCCCTCTTTCGAGATGTAGTGGGCTATACATGATAACACCACAATAATGCTTTGTTTGTATCCTGAATTGATATACATCATTCGTGCTCTAGAGAAAATGATTAAGGTTAATTAACACAACACAATAGGTAATCCAAAATACATTGATTTCAGCAGGATATGGAAATGTGGAATCAGTATACTGGCTGATTAAGAATTATTCTGTGAGATCGTGGCGAAAGGTGGCAGAATATTCGTGAACTCAGATGCGAAACATGAAGGTGAATATTCTAAAAGCTACTATTCACCGAATCTTTTTCTTTTTTTTACATATTTTGCATCATTAGCATTCGTGCCTTAGTTTGTTACTGAGCAATTAAATGATCAGCTGTGAATATTGATAGGGCTTTGAAAGTCTACTCCATCATAGCATAATTCAAAGTACATATTTTAAACTATTAGCATCATACTTATTACTATATATGCTTTATCTTGTCTCGTCTTGTTTTATTTCATTTCATTTTATTTCACTTTATCTATTATATATTTTATCTGCTCTATACTGATGACTCAGTCCTTGAGGCTAACAATGCAGTTAATATGCAGCAGATTATTGTGGATCGTTTTTTTTTTGTCAGTAGCTGATAGGTTTGATCTCAAGATCAACATATCCAAGACCGAGCTGTTCTACCAGCCTCCTCCGTATAGTCCATTGAACTGCCATTGATGATTGCGGTCCATAATGAACCGCTGAAGACAACCGAGCCTTTCACTAACCTGGGCAGCACCATCACAAACACTTCAGATTTGGAAGTGGAAACTAAAGGAGGATCCAATCCGCCACGAAGGCCTATAGTGCGTTATAAAAGAGACGAAAGAGACTCTGGAGCTGTCATGATATCAGCACAAGAACCAAAGTGAAAGTTTACCTCAGATGCAGTCATCCCTTGCCTGCTCTATTCCATCGAGTGCACCACTCTTTACCGCAGACACATCATGACTTTGGCAAGACTCCAGCTTCGCCACCTACTCTCCATCCTCAACATCAAGTGGCGAGACCGTATCCCAGACGTTGAGGTACTGCGCCGTGCCCACACAGTCAGTGCTGAATCCGTAATAACCGTGGCAAAGCTTCGCTGGGCAGGACATGTACGTCGGATGGCCAATAACAAGCTGCCAAAAGCTACGTTCTACTCGGAATTATGCCAAGGTAAAAGGATCCATGGAGGACAAAAATTGTATTTCAAAGATGTCTTGAAGCGGTATATAATAAGGGAAAACTGGCATTTCGCATGATACCTGGGAGGATGAGGCAGCCCAGAGAGTCAAATGGAGGACTGTTGAGGAAGTCCACGTCAGCCATGGAAGAGCAGCACCAGCAAGAATATCAGCGCGCACATGTCCGACGTCATTAATGATTTTGCACCCAGCTGTTTTGTGCACGTTGTGATTAAGAATTAGTACCTTGTTTCGGGAAGACATTTTCCATCAAGGCATCTGGAAAGGATCCACGGTTATTGAGACAAGAATTTTGTCCGAACATATCATTTAGACCCCGCCCACAATACACCGTTTTCAAACGCACATGGTACTGTTTTGTTGCGGATACGGCTACCGTCCACACTATAACGCCAAAAGCCATCAGTGGAAACGGTACTTGTTTGAAAACGCTGTTTTCCCTGTTTTGACGGCGAAAAAAGATACTATCTGAAATTGATGACGTTACAACAACAACACGACCGGGCTCCAGACCACTCAACCGTGAGTATCTAAGATGGTGGACAGACGCTTTCAAGTGGCTTCCTTGTTGATCGCGATGATTTTTGGTCTTTTGACGCTCTTGGAAGCGCATTTAATCCTATTGAGACGGCATTTTGGTTTTTCAAGAAGAGAACGAGATGTTATAAGGCTTCTTAGCTTGCCAGCTTTGGGCGGAACGAGAATAAAACGATTCGGTCGAAGCCCACCAAACCCACGACGGTTCTGGACATGACCAGGACGAACTTCAGCGTGGTGGGACAACTTTGTAGCAAGGAAAGTAATCGAGGACGAATGGAGGGAGAATAAAAGAAAATATAAGGTATAAGAGCGTTTTCATTATGGATACGCGTTGTAGTGTGGACGTCGAATACCATACGGAAATGGTAAGTGTGGGCACGAATCTTTTTGAAAAGGAAGCAAAACAGTACCGTTTTCGTTTGAAAATGGTGTAGTGTGAACGGGGTTTTAACCTTTTTCACGAGAAATGATGACATCCCAAAGGGTGTAAATTCGGCCAATGTTTGGAGACTTACATCAACTCAACAATAATCTCGAATACATGTATATGGTCTTGCATAAGTTGCGTTCTAATATAAGAACTAAACTTGTATACAACATTAAACTACAGAAAAACTAGCAGACACCATTAGTTTAAGTCTCCACTTAGAGGCCTGTGTGTTGGGTTTACATCCTTTTAGGTTCCTTAGAATAGAAATTTAGTTCAAGAAATAAAGGGCAGTTTACGAATTTTAATTCATCGACAAACAGTTTTGTGTGGTTTCCAAAGTTGTACAACATGAAGGTTAGACAAGAAGAGTTGTCCTTTTGTTCTAAGTCAAATATTGTCACTTGAATTTGATGCTCGTTATTCTTAAGCCTTTTACTCGTGGTTCTAGATTTTTCACCATGCAAAGTGTAATTTTATCTCTACATATGGCGCTGAAGCTATATATGTGAAGTGGTACTTTCAGTTTATGTAAAGTAAATACACTCTTTTTTATGAGAACGTCTGAATTTTGAACTGAGGCTGAATGTACTTAATTAAACTGATTTTGAGGATTTCAGCCTCAAATGTTCTTAAAATGTTCTTAAACATAGCCATAGGTGTGCAGACTTTAAGAGGAAGCACAAATGCGCTTTATTAAATTAGCCGCTACCCTGTTCGGCAAAAAATATAATAATAAATAAAAAAAGATTTAAAACAAACCTGTACGTGCACAACACTAAAGGCGAAGTTGCACCGATGAATGCTAGCCGAGAAACAAATTATTTCCTTGATCTTATGCATTATCCAAAATAGAATTCCTTCGCCTTTCCTCAGCCTCAGCCGGTATGTTCTTAGAATGTTTTTAAATTTTGGGCATTTTTCAGACTCATGTTCTTATAAAAAGGTTCTTATATAAAAAAATAGTTTATCATTGAATTAAGAGACCTGCTAAAATTCCATTCTAGAGTTGCTCTAAATATCTTACAAGGCCTTGATCAAAATTACACTAAGATTTACTGCGCTTGACCACACTTTTAGAGGGATTAGCGTTTTTCTAAAACAAAAGATCTCGACGTGCTTTTTACCGTGGCTCTTCAGTATAACATCACTACCTAATACAACTCTGCACACTGAGTGTGAAGCCAATCGGCTTACTTTCCATTTCCAGGTTCTGCACCAGTTTTCTCAGTCAGAGCCTCTTAAAAATTGATATAAAATTAAAATATTAAAATACTTAAGTGTACGGTAAAGTTCTAACATTATATGCGTTCCTCTTTAATATAAGAGGCGTCATGTCTTGTCGGGATTAACTTTGATGAGGGCATATCATAAGACCATGAGAAGTTATCTGGGCAGATCTTTACACAAAGATATTGATCAGTATTGAGCAGGAAGTCCGCAGATTGCAATATTAGATGTTTTTGCATGTGGTATACATATATTGCAGAATAATCAAGAAATAGGAAAGCTCTCGCCCAATCAGATTGCAGTACGTTCTTAGCTTGTGATATATTATATATAATTTTGATCCAACAGTACGCACGAAGAACTATTTTTGAAATAGATGCAATTTTAGCCGAAGCTGGTGTACATGTCGTTATTGTCTCCAGCTTGTCTCCTGAAAATACGTATTTTCAACGACATCGGCACGTGGAGATGCGTGGATTGAGAAAGTTCATGTCAGATATACGACAATTTCTTCAGTTGTTTTTGAAATATATGTTTCATTGCTGATTACATCTAAACAAAGAAATATTTAACATGTGTGATCTGAGCTTAAGACATTCAAAATATCTTGGGAAAGAAATCAAAGTATATCCTCAGCGGAATATATTCTAACCAGTGACTCGCCACATATGGGGTTAAACAAAATTTTGTCCTTTTGTAGGGAAGAAGGATACAAGCACATGTCCAGTTTTCACTCGGATTGAACTAAAATTACTGCAGTTTTCACTCGGATAGAAGCAAAGTGATTGTAGTTGCACATAAAAGAACAAATGCTTATCTACAATCAGATAAAAACTCAAGTAAAGAAGGGAGAATCTCGTCACACTGGTAACTCATAGTGCTATGATGAAACAAATCGATAAAATATACTTTGATAATACAAGTTCTTTTTTAATCTTGACAGTGAAGCGAAGGGCTAAATCATACAAGGCTAAACGTTTTCAGTAGAATATATCTTTATCTATAAAAGTTACAATTCAAAACAATTGTTTGAAGCAGCATCTAGTGAAGATTTTGGAGTTCTACCCCAGTCAAAACACCCGCCATGGAACATACCGCACGATAGAAATCCAGTCTAGCAAGAAGTTATGCCCTGTTTTGTAGACTCATCTTACTCTAAAACTGCTGAAACTTTGAGTGCGCAAATCCAGCTACTAAAGGTTTTTGCAAATATGTCACTCATTTGAGGGTTATGGACAACGTCTTATCTACAGTCTTAGGACGTCCTCTTTGTCTAAAGGAAAAAACCCCGCACTGCATTGTTAATCGAAGTGTTGAGCAATGATCTGAAGCAATATAAATGGGAGAAAACAAGAAAGGAACAATCTGACTATGTACACTACTGCAAGACTTCTTTATTTGGATTTGGGCCAATTTTAGGACCAGCCGTTGTTTCGGACTTTGGTAATGTCGTGTTAGCCAAACCTTCAAACAAGATGATCATCGCGATTGGCTGCAGTACCTTCTCCCTTGTGTCCCTTAAACGTGCGAAAGACAACTCGGTGCATAATAATCCATTGCAAAGTCTTGTAATAAACTTGTGTGTATTATTTTACACCGCAAATTCAGAATCAAAGTAAAACGAATTCAACTTTTAACGACAAGGTAAAACTTAAATTGTTGCACATCACAGTGCTTGTTTAATCTTGTTCAAGATGTTCTTTACAGCTTGCCGTACATCCGTCATCCGATAGCAATACATCAAAGGATTTAGGGAGGAGCTGAGTGTTATTACAGATGAACAGAATCTGTAGGCTACACGCAGTTTTAGCTTGCTTGACTTATCCTTGAAAACCATCAAGGCTGCTTGAATACACACTATTGGTACGAAACTGCTCAAGAAAAGACCGAGGATACACAGCATGGTAACTGTGTTTCTTCGAAATCGGATCATTTCTGGAGAAAGTGGACGCTGTCGAGTACTATTACTGTTCCCCGAGCTAGATGATATTGTGGTCATTTCTTGACCTTGAATTTGTCTTCTGTGGTAAAACACAATCCGGTAAATGTTAATGTAGCAGATAGTTAACATAAAGATTTGTACAGTCCCGACAGGTGATTATGACGGGTCGAAGAATGCAAAGCTTTCTATCCCAGAAGCGAAGGGCATTCATTAAGATAGCAAAAGTAAAACCCCACCAACAAGCCATAATCATTAAAAGACGGCGCCTTATCACAATCGTTTTGTTTCTTAGATGTAAACGAAGGGCCAGGAATCGTTCCAAGCTTATTAGACACAGAGTAAAGAATGAGCTGCAGCAAGAAAACCAAACCACACAGTTGAATACTACTCTTGAAATACAATAGAGATAAGAGTTCTCCAGAATGTTTCCGATGTTGGCCGCCGCTCTAGCAGGCGCTGCAATCATCTCAGTGACAAGACCACTCGCAGCCAGCCAGCCAAGAAGGTAATTTGACGTTAAATGAAGAGAAAGAGTCTTGATAAAAGCACAGAGAACCAGAGCATTACCGATGACTGCCACAGGTGCTGTCCATAAATCTAGAATCGCGCCAAAAACGCTGGCAGCATAAACGCGGGGAGACAGTGCTAAATGTGGCTTCAGAAAGTAACAAATCTCTGGATGAAGAGTTTGGTTTGAGTTCGTCTGGGGAAAATTGAACATGTTTACTTGCAAGTCAAATTGAACTCTTCTTGCTTGTCATTTTGAATGAATAAGAGTTTGTTTTGAAAAGAACAACCTGTGGCATCAGTGATTTGTTTATCATGCTATTACCGATTATACAATAAAGTAGATATAACGAGCGTTTTGATAGGCTGGGTGACGTGTTTAAAAACTCAACGTAGAACATTTGCTTACGTCACAACATGATCTATTTTGACTTTTTATTTCCGAAAATGGACGACCTTGCCAAGTTTGACTGACGTGAATTTGACTTTTTAAAATTCCTTTTTGTAAGAACTCATACACTGTTTTGGCAACCTACGTGTGTCATGCCAACTCCCTGTCAAAAGTTTGAAATTAACAGCTTTTGGCACTATGTGTTGAAGTACTCGTCGCTATTATCGTCCTCTGTTCAGTTTACCGGCATTTATGGCTAAACTTGTGGACTGAAGATAACACAAAAGTGCGAAATACAGTGAGAAACTCATTTAGCCAGTATATATGGGATAGACTGCAATTAGTCCCCTCTTTTCCTCCGGGAGATCGTTGAGATTGACCGTTGAGAAAGCCAAGATGGCAGAAGAGAGAGCGCGCGAAAACTGGGGAATCTCAACGATCCCCCGGAGGAAAGAGGGGACTACTCGCAGTCTAATTATGGGACTCGGTAAGAAATGAAAGGCGAACCAAAAAGCGAAAAATTACCAAATGTTTTCAAAGCTTGGAATTGATAAAGAGGAAAAGACAAGAGAGTCAATTATCCAAGGACGACCTGCAGAATCTCGAGTAGATAGACGTGGTAGTTATTCGAACCTTTCGTTGGATCCAGAACTGAATTGCGGATGAACAAAACGAAAAATCGCTACTTGAAAAGTCAGAGAGCGAATGTTTGAGTCGATCCGGCCGATACATTCCTTTGCCAAATTTTGCAGGTTTTCGGCAGAAATGGCTGCAAGCAGTCGAAATTTGTGAAAGAAGCAGATGGTAGCGAAGTACAAACTAGACTGGTCTTAGTTATACAATTCTTTTTATTATTTGCTCTACCAGTAAAATGGATTCATTTTGAAACTGCTCTTGTTGAAGTAGCAATGCTAGTTTCTCATTTAAATCAATTCTTCTTGCAGTAGAAGTTCGTTTTAAAGTTTTGTGTAAAATATTATTAGCTATAGTTTACTTGACGTTTACTTGCTTTTTCTGTCATGTGTTTATTTATAGCTTATTTTATTAAAGAAATAGAAAACTTGTCTGCTTGCTGTGTTGAGTTATAGAAGCTCTTGTAAGTACACATCTTCTTCCCCCAACACTCCTCTCGTGTACTTACAAATCCTCGCGTGCTTCTACGGCTTCTATCCATACTGATTAATGCATATCAGTTTGAAAACGCATGCTCTAACATATTTAGCATCGCAGACTCAGTCCAAGCATGACAGTGTAGAAAAAGTGTACGTCGAGTGCAAGCTTTATGATGAAAACGTATGAAACCGCTAGTGTGGACATAAAACTTTTATGCGTTTTCAAGAAACTGAAAATGGAGGTTTTCCAAAATGCTTAGTGTGGACGGGGAAACTCGATGCTGCGTCGACTTGTTTTCTATTTCTATAATAGAAATCACCGGCTACAATATTGCACGGCGTTTTTTTAATCTCAATAACGCAGGTGAAGGTTGAGGAAATTACTATCGTGCTAATTAGTTAAGTAAGTCAACCAGAACCTAATGACAATGCTTTTTAACTTTTTATTCCATCAGTTAGGACCAATTTTGGACAATTCAACATCGCTTCCAAAATGCAAACATATGGAACAAAATTTAACAAGTCGACCAAGAAACTGAACTTCCAAAGGTTCGAAATTGCTAAACAAACATAATTAAGGTTACCGTATAGTTTGAAATAGGTTAAATTATCAAAACTGATTTTTCCATGGAATAAAATAGGCCGTAAGAA
>JAOEJI010511829.1:0-15914 GCA_025448255.1 Umimayanthus chanpuru
CGCACAAAAGAACTGAACACCTCCGCAACTTCTTAAACCCCAACCCCCCCCCCCTCTGTAATGCTTCCACAAGTCAGTTTAGAGTTAGACCGAATACAATCCTTACCCCCTTATAACAAACTAGAATTTAAAAACCTGTTAGCCTAAAAAATATCAATTTAGACCCCCTTTACATAAGAACCTATCTAGCCTAAAATTTTATACAGGTTCTCATTTTAGAAAATGAACCTGAAAGATCTTCAGTCAAAGATAAAAGGCATTTACTCTCATACATACACTGAGGGTACCTTAAAAGGTTTGAGTTATTATCTTAATAAAAAAAGTGTTTAGTAGAAAAAATATTTATATAATAAATACATTTAATACATAACTGTATTATTAAACCAAATTTAGCCTGATAAATGAGAATTGAAATATCTACTAGAATTGGTCATGATCACCACAGGCAGCCCAAGCTTACAGTTTGTGTTAACGGTCGCACTGCGCGATTTTTTCATATATCAAGATTTTGTATGGGAACTCCTGGTCGGGTGATTTATAAGATTTTGTATGGGAATCCACTCGATTTCCCAAAAATGTATGATATTTTTATGAATGATGAAATAAAGATGACCTACCTCTTGTTTAGCGTGTACTTGTCTGTTCTATGTAGTTTGGGGCAATTTGGAGGCATTTTGAGCGATTTCTCGTCGGTTAGGTTCCCCCAGTAAGAAACCGACGATAAATCGCTCAAAATGCCTCCAAATGGCCCCAAACTACACAGAACAGACAAGTACACGCTAAACAAGAGGTAGGTCAACTTTATTTCATCATTCATAACAATATCATATATTTTTGAGAAATCGAGTGGATTTCCATGCAAAATCTTATAAATCACCCGATCCAGGAGTTCCCATACAGAGTCTTGATACATGTATAAATCGCGTAGGGCGACCGTTAACACAAACTGTAAGCTTGGACCGCCGGTAGTAAGGCCATCCCAATAAATTGTTTCATTTCCCATCGCCCGACTGACCCACTTTTTTTCAGAATACCGTTTAAAGAAAACAAAACCGACCCATAATTTTTTTGAAATTTCAGTGAAAAAAAGTTTTCAATTTAAACGAATTGTATTACTTTAAAATAACTTTTTTAATTTTTTTTTTCTCCGACCGACCGACCAAACCTTTCGAGTCGGAGGGCGATGGGAAACGAAACATTTTATTGGGATGGCCTAATATTATCATACATGTATCTTCCTTACAAAAATAAGAACCTTTTTAAGAACCCAAATAGCCTAAAACTCCACTAAACACCATTTTTATAAGAACCTGTTTAGGCTAGCTTGGAAAAACCTAGGTTTTTATAAGCGGGTAAGTACTGTACCGGCTGCCCCTAGAATTAGAAAAAATGCAAAATCCGGCGAAAAGCCGGGATCAGTTTCGATCGTAAATGGTAATCCCATTCATCTGGGCACCTTTGACCCTCACGTGAAGATATTTAACTACAGGAAAGATCAAGTTTTGATTCACAAGCAACCGAGGCGTCACATTGATTATTGGTGTGCATCAACTTCACTTTGAGAATGGGAACGTGCCTCCACGTAGCGGAGCCACTTGTGATGAAAGGGCAGGGCAACAAAACTACAGCGCAACAGATAAGGTTATTTTGGAACATCCTGAATAGAGAATGATTTCTGTTCTGGCATAAAGAGAGGTTTCAAAGCGGGCCGCAACGCATCGTGTCATGGCGCCGGGCCCACATTCACCGTCCATCAGGGACGCTCAACCACGCATCGACCGGAACCAATGAGTCCACGGCATAATTGGTGCTTGTCTGCCGCGCCCATGACGGGTGAAAAGTATTTTTTATCCCGGCGGTAGACAGTTTTGTTATTGTTTTACTTAAAAGTTTTCTTGGGTGTGTAGAGATATATATGATGTGGACTGGCTGCGATGTTGTTAGAGGCCAGATGTGTATCTATAACAGTGGGCATCGAATGCAAAACAAAAGGTAATCTGTGAAAAGATTTATTTGTAAAAAGGAAATTTACAAAGCACTGATCCGATCCGAGATGTCTCGAAAGATCTCTCACTGCAAACGCAGCGATGCATATGCACAGCGGTTTCCCATTTGGGGCTCAAAGAAAAACATGGCGGATGTGTTGTCTTTGAAATGATGCACTGAGCTTGTCACTGTATCACGTTGTCGATCTCTTGTGACCTCTTGACTCCAGATTGCTGAGCATGTGCGAATAAAGCCCGAACTTTGCAAGACGTCATTAATGCCCCACTAAGCGTTTCAGTTTGAGCAGCCAAACAAATTTTCGACCGGCAGCTCGCGATCTCGGTACGTGACCGACTCCGAGTGGTGTCTTGTGATTCGAGTTTTCTGTCTTCATCTTTTGCTGTTGTATACTGACACTGGAAGACTACATACTTGGATAAACGAGTCAACAGTAAGTACCTTTGAATTTTTTGATCCAGGAACCAGATTTAGGTGTCGAGTATTCAAAATTCAACAATTGATCTAGACAAATGACAATCAAGATCTTTCTCTCAATCTCTGTCTTAAAAAAGTACTAGTCTAGTGATATGTTTCGAAAATTTTGCATCGATGTTTATTTACATTGAGCTTGGATAAGATATCTTTCGCAGAATTAAAAATTAATGCTTTATTGAAAAACTTAAACAGGTAATTTACTAAACAGAAGGAAAATTAAATGTGGTGAAAGAAGCACTGCGTTCGCCCGGTTTCAGTTACAAACGACGAAGTGGTGGTGTTCGAGAAGCCTTGTTGACATTCATCTTCCGTTAAAATCTGGCATCCAGTTTATTTAGAATATTGGTTTCGTGGACAAGGTCTTTAGTCTTTGAGTTTTCGTTTCTCTAGTCTAAGAACACTGATTGAAAATAATTTTGAAATTATAAATGGTAGTTTCATAAGTGGAGTCGTGAACTTGTGGTTGCGTTACACTCGTGAAATGAACAAATATGCGGCGCCTTCTTGCGCCGAACGTCAAAACATCATTCTGAAACAAATTACCAACACTCTGCACGTCAAACAAAAGTTGTCAGTACGTTTTTTGCTTGGAAGCAAAAATAGCGCAGATGTAAATTTATACTGTATATCATGTATGAAGTTTTGATAATCTGAGGTGGCTGGTCTGATAGATGCTTCTTCATCAGTCTAGAAAATTGGACACTTGAGAAGCATTTGCTGAAACTTTGGCGGTGACCGTTACATTTTGCCCTAAAAACTGATATTTCCAAGTGCTAGGCCTATTAAACTTCGTGAATATCATTTGAGGTGCCTGTCAGAGGTAATGTGTTAAGTGTTTGTTCGAAATAAAACCCACAGCAACAATTTCTTGGTTATTTTAATTCTGGTTTTGATCGTATGATACAAAAGCAATTTACTGTCTGGTGTCGCAAAGCGCTCCGTCTGTTTAGTGTCAAAATATTGGAGATCGAGGTTTATGCACGTAATAACAAAGGCCTGCAGGAGGTGTGGTAAGTGTTTTTGTACCGGTGTTAAAATTATCTACCGTGACATTTCCTTCCACTTGTCAAATCTTTGCCAAACTCTTTGGTGCAGGAAGTACGCATTTTCCGCGGTCGTGGCACTCAATATTTGTTTTGAACAAAACTAAGGACCGAACTCTATCGGACGTTAAAGTTTAAAGACAAATTCGTTGAAGCACTGGCCAGCAGATAGTTTGCATTTGTTAAGGTAAAACTATTTCTGTATTTTGAAGTTGATATTGATTTCTGCATGTACAAGTAGTTATTAAAATTGCAGTCTTAGATCGAAATCGCGACCAACGAAAGCATGACAATTCTCTTTAAAGCATACTTGAAGAGCTTTGGTAATCAGTCTGAAACTTTTAGGATATTCTTTTTATATACATAACTATCGAGTGCAGATTTTGTTTTGCATCGGTTGGCCATTATGTATTTTAATATTTTATGTTGTTCTTGTGTACGAGTTACTGTAGCTGCATGGAGTTGTTTTGGAATATTGGTGAATAGAAACAAATTCACTTGATAATATTATAATGAAGTTGGGTTTCCACTAGCACTATGTGGCATTGTCTTTGAATGGGCAGATGGCTGAAAAGTTTGTTGTCCCGTGGAAAATGTGTTACTGATCGAAGTCTCAGTTTTGTAATTATATGTCAAATCGATCAATATGCTCCAGCGGAGTAATGATTGCGAAGTTACTAAAGATAATTAATTGCTTCCATTTTGGAAGATGTTGCTTTATAAAAAATTAATGTACACTGTAAAGATCACATCATTTTTTGAAATTTAGCTTTAGCAAATTAAAAATAGGTACATTCAATTGGGTGAGTTTTAAAGGTACAAAGCTGCCTGGTAATGTACATTTTAAAAAGTAAGTGGAATTTCAAAACATAAATTAAAAACATAAATTAATATATTAAATTTTATGCTATTCAGTTTTATATACAATTTTCATAGAAATGTGGAGCAACCAGCGGTTTTAAATTATTGTGTGACATGTACATTTTTGAAATAGCTTGTGAAAAGTTCTAGAATGCATTAAAATAACAAAAACACTTTTTGCATGGAAGTGCAGTTTTATGTTCTTGCTAGTATTTGTATCTTCATTTTATAAAGAATTCATTTATTATAATATTATAATACTGTACAGTATGTGCTTAATTTTGAAAATTTATTTAATTTTATTTTAAAAAATGACAAAACTTTTAGAACTGTACAGATAATAATTGTAATTCATGTGAGTGGAATGCAATTTGGCCTGATTATGTGGTTTCAAAACTGAATGACTGTGCAGCATAGGCTGGATATATATTTGAAGTCACATATATGATGTCAGGCCAAAATTGTATAACACAAAGTTTAATTACCAATTAATTACATCCTTTGATTCTTTTAAGCAAAAGATAAAGTTTTTCAGTTAACATTTGAAATCGATTGGCTGTTTATGCTTTTTCTGCTTTGTGATTGGTTCAAACAATTTTATCTCTATTCCTATCCCTTAAACCCTTCCAATAACCCTAACCCTATCCTAACCCTAACCTTATCCAAACCCTAACCTTATCCTAACTCTAACCTAACCCTAACCGTCAAGTTTTTTTTCCCCTTTTTTTAATGTCAAATACCAATGATCCTTATTACCTGGACTTGAACACCCACCTTACATCTCATCTCTGGATCACTAGTCCACTGCCTTACCAACTGAGCTAGAGTGGATTTGATGCCAGAACTTCGACTTTTTGGTGTACATTTAAGCATTATTCAAATAGTTAACTAGTTACTGTAGGAAAAAATAACTAGTTAGAAAAAATTACAGTAATTAGCTAGAAAAAAATTAACTAGTTAAAAACAAAAATTAACTGAAAATAAAAATTAACTGCAACATATATATACAGAAATCAGAAAAGCTTTAGCATGCCTCATAAACATGATAAAAAAATGTACCAAATAATGCTGGCCTTTTTACCGTTGTGTTAGCTTTACCAAATAATGTAGGAATTGTAATAAACAAGTAAAATTGAATTATATGCTGTTTCAGGCCAGTTTCAAATGCCGTGCTACAGTCATGCCAAGATCACTCAAACTTCCCAGATTCGACTGTGGCACAACTTTAGCACAGTGTCTGAAAACAACACATGTCATTGAAGTCGTGTAGCATGGCAAGATCACCCGTGCTACACAACTCTGATAGTTAGCTCAGGTTCGTTTTAGATGACATGCTAAAGTCACACCAAAGTCATGCTGAATTTGTTGCATAAATTATAAATAAATTACAGATGTGGTCAAACCGGTTTTGGTGTTACGCCAAGTCCAACCTTAGTTCGACTCAAATTCGGTGTCTGAAACCAAGACAAGCTAAAGTCGTGTTACAGTTAAGCTAGCTCAGCTTGACTGTAGCATGGAATTTGAAAGTGGCATTGAGCAGTCCTATTTAAAAGCAGTTACAAGGCCTGAGTAAGGCTATTTATATCAGGGTTCGTACAGGCCGTGGAAACCCCTGGAAAAGCCCTGGAATTTTTTTATTAAGCTCTGGAAAATCTCGCAGAACTTCATTGAAAAACTAAATTCGCAAATTGGTGCATTTTGTTGATTTCACTACAAGTAACAATCGAGATTGTAGAATTTCGTATCATTTCAAAACTTCTTTTTGTGTTAGAAACCAATGCTTAGTATTGAAACGATACACTTGGAGCCTGATGTTGCTTTACAGTGATTACATTAACTATTAAATGTTGTTTTAAACAATTTGTTGTGAAGGTTATTAATTTCATTTTTGGCTTCAAGAGCCTAGGAAAAGCCCTGGAAAAAATGGTAAAACAGCTATGGAAAACCCTGGATTTTTGAATTTCTGAAGACGTACAAACCCTGTTTTATACTAGCCTTTGTTTTGTTGTATTCCACTCTAGATTTGAACAACCTTTTTATATATATTACTATCAATGCCATGTATTGTTTACTTTATTAGACCTTTCCTCACTTTACTATATATAATAATATATTATTTGGTCCTGTACTATTATTGATATTTTGTATTTTAATACTATAATTGTAAATGTTTTTAAAATTATAAAATAATTTGAATTCATCTAGAACTGCATTTAATACAATGTTACAGATATGTGACCGTGCACGGGAAAACGTACTCTAACGACTTTCCGTAAAACGGGTGAAATAAATGACTTTCGAACGGGTTTAAACGGGTCCCCAGGTCGTTTACACGGTTACTCTGAACGTTTGAACGGGTTACTGACTTTTGGGAACGGGATGCCTAGCTGTTCGAACGGGTTATCGAATTTTTGTGAACGAGTTGCCCAGCCGTTCGAACGGGTTGGTGAATTTTGCGAACGGGTTGCCTAGCCGTTCGAACGGGTTGGTGAATTTTGCAAACGGGTAGCTGAACCGTTCGAACGGGTTGGTGAATTTTGCAAACGGGTAGCTGAACCGTTCGAACGGCTTATGAAAACTTCGGAACCGATAGCCGAGCCGTTCACAAGGTTCACAAAAAAATAATTGTAGTCGCCTGGCCATAAAACTGCTTTCTTATAATTCTGAATGATTCTTCACGAAGCGGAATGACAGCCATGAATGGCTATGTATTTCGAATTGATTGCTTTTTACCTTTCAAACTACGGTTGTTATTACTTTTTTTCTCCGCTATAAATGCCAAAATTAATACATAAACATTGAAACACAGAGAGCGGAAATAATTATTTCCCATTATTAAAAAAAAATGTGCGTAGTGTTTTTCAGTCAAGCATTTTTAACATGATCCGCTGGCTCTGAAGATTGGATGATTGACCATTTCCTCTGCCTCCTACATGTAACTTTAAATAAATATATATTATTGTATTGACATGATTGCTTATCATGCAAATTAAAGTGTTTAAAATTAATTTATTTAGTAAATAAGTCACAAATATCAAAGTTTCTAAAAACTTTTAACCAAAACCTATTGAAATAGTAGCATTTTAAGAGGCTACATGTAATCTGTACAATAGAAAGGTCAATCATCTTTTTTTGCTAGTTTCATTATGCCACTGACAAGGTGTGTATTATATTTAATAAATTTATATTAACTTGTTTTTCCCTGTACTACAAAGAAATAAAAAGCAGAAATATTCAGTCAGTGGTATGTAGTCTTGTACAACCACATTTACAGTTTATTGTATGTGTACAACAACAATAACAGTGTATTTGTATCTTCTTGTATTTACATATATACATTTATTAAATTAAGACAAAAAAAAGAACAAATGATACTGGCAGTCTGAAAATAGTTCATAAACTAATCTAGTCAGACTGCCACGTGTATGTTGTACATGGATATACTTGATTCCAGATTTAGTAATTTATTCTGCTATGTACATTTCTCCTAAATAAAGCAATATTTTATTGTCTATCCAACTTTAATTCTTCTTAAATAAGTTACTCTTTGACTGTCAGTGCTCAACTGAAATGGCTTCATTGGCCAGAGCCGAATAATAATTTTAGTTTTGAACATGAACTTTCTGAATCATTGTTAAAGTTTGTTTTTTAAAATGCACTGTATCTTGTATTTTTAGAATAAAGCATACTGCTGTACATGTTATAAGTACATGATTTTTAAATGAAATGTATTGTTCTTTAATATCCCTCCTGGAGCTTTGGTTCTAAAGCTGAGTAAAGGTTTTTTGTTAAGTGTTTAAACTAATAACTTTTGCATCATTGTGATTGGTCCAATATGTATACAGACATTGTACCAACATAATCCTCTCTTTTGGTTTGAATTATTTCATTATGATGTTAAAATATGTAAATTGAGATGACTTACATGTAGTTGCAAAAGGAAAGACAGAGAAGTTCTGCTCTGGAATTTCTGGTTTCTATCAACTGGTTTACATGATAATAGACTACAGGAATGTGTGAATTTGGCCACTAGCAAAATGTTATTCAGTTGTGGTACAAAAAAATTGTTTACTAATTCAGTATTACCTGCAGATATCTGCAAACACCCTTAATCTCAGTTCACGCCTGGTTGATTTCTTGATAACTTGATGATGACTGTGATAAGTGCACAGTGCAATGGAGCTGCATATTTTAAGAGGTTTTTTTGTTCAGCTGGATATACATGTAATATGAGAACATTTCAATTTTATGGCAAAAAGTTGTAGGCTTTCTTATTTTGAGAACCTACTCGTTTTTAGATGAGACAGGGTTATTTATGTATTGTATCTATAAGGTTTTCCTCAACTGTTTCATTAATTTTCTTATAACCAGAGGTTTCCTTGAAATATTTAAAGCTGTGTTGTATTGCTATCTGATAGAGCAAGCCAGTACCAGTAGTATATATAGCACTTGGTGTGCTTAAAATACATTCATGAATGAGATCAATAATGCATTGTATGTATGTTGTTACATAGTGAGAAACCTTTGATTTGAATATTTTGGCCTTCTATAAATATTTATATAATTATATATACTGTATAAATCATCTAGTCTGTGTCATGCAAGACTAATTGTCAGTACATATATACAGTACTTACTCTCACCAGAGTCTTGTTGCCTTGTACAATAATTGTGTACATTTTAGTATTATATTGAAAAGTACAATTGTCAAAAGTTAGTTCATATTGCAGAATTTTTTCCATTCTTTTATCAACATTAATATCAAAGAGGTCACAGCTTGGCCTTGAATCCTTATTTTTGTATCACCTCAAGTCTGTACCTCTTCCTCGCCAGTTTCCCTTCAATCTTTGACCACAATCACAGTATCCAAGAATATGCCATTTGCCCCCCTCATTGACTTGTTTATAACTTTATAAATGAAAGACACTAATTATTTTGCATAACTTATCACTAATTCAGATAACAGATTAGCTTGGTGAAATATGGTCGAGGTTCAGTAAACAAGAAAAATATCTTGTGCATTAATGAGTGTTAGCAAGCTTCAGAAATATATCTGTTAAAATTAATCCTTTTCTCTTTTCTTCACAGGAACCTAAGGAAAACTTACTGAAATTGTTGTACCTAAGAGTACCAGATTGTATCTGCTGTACATTTTGAGAAAGCCAGACTGTGCTACAGTTGTAAACCAGAAATCTTCTGAGTTGGTGGAATCAGAACATATCCTCTGATGCGTGACTGACTTTATTGTATGAACTAAACATCAGCTGTTGGATGTTTTGCCATATTTCTTTTGTCCTAAGTTCAAAATAACTTCACAGAAAGACAAAGAAAATTAGAATGTCTGATCTAGCCAGCAAGGCTGATTCAAGGGCTGAAGCTCGGAGGAAAAGAAGGGAACAGAGAACTGAAGAGAGACGGAGGTCTGATCCCAGCATTGCAGTCACAGAACTCTCCACAGCCAGAGATAGCTGCTCTGACAGGAGTGAAAAAGGTGATGTTGTAACGAAATCCAGGTCTTCAGCTGACTCTGAAGGTGAGCTATCCAAAGCTTTGACCTGTGAGGAAAAGCGACAGGAGAGGAGAGAAAGGCGAAGGCAAAAAGGTGGCATGGCAGGAGAAACTAATGGCCCAATTGTGCCTGTGGTTTCTGACATCTCAACATTGGATCTGCGTGAACGAAATCCTGAGAATGAGGTTGACTTTGCAACAGTTAATGGAGTGGAACAGGGAGCAGATTCCAACCAGCCAGGTCGAGGCCATGAATACAATCCCATCAAGAAGAGAGGTGGATATGACAATTATAGAAAAGCTTTGCGTAAGGGTGAAGCTGGCAGTGAGGTGGACAAAAGAAAACAAAAGCTTGCTGCTGCAGCAGATGGTCATCACAGTGATGAGGATGAAATTGATGCAGAGAGTGAACATTTGAAAGTAGACCAGGTCACAGGAGAGGTTAGGGCCACAGCTCCTGTTAAGAGAATCAAGGAGAACTATTTAGCCTCGGCATCAGAAACTGGTGCTAGGACACCCAGGACTGCGAATATTGACAAACCCAATACTGTTAAGAAACAGTGGCCCCCTCCCAGACCAACACCAGATGATGAAGATGAGGATCTTGCTCCCAGACGTCGTCAACCGTCAGTTAAAACATTTGAACAGCATGATGAGGAAGACAAAGGAGGAGTGGATGAAGAGCATGTGCAGTCTGTCCACTCCCTAAAGGGCCAGTGGTCATCTCGACCCTTTGACAAGAATCGTCCAGCACCAGGCGTAAACAAACCCCATATTGGTATCAAGCAAGATGCAGCTTGGATTAAACATTTTCGACCAGTCATTGATGAGGGCGATGCCCCCAAAGAACCCACTTGGCTTAAAACGGTCAGACAACGAAGGTGGTTGTCTACTGTTCGGGCACGTTTTCCACAAACAGATGAAGAAGCCAGAGCATTCGCACAGCGCTCAACAACACCCCAAAAACCAACTCAGCCAAATCAGTTCACAGTCATGCGCTCAAAGTCTGACTTGGATGACGAGTTTCAGCTTATGATGAGACGACGCCGACAAAAGTCTGAAGACCTTGCTGATGAGTCAGCCTCCAACCTTAGGAGTACCTCACATTCTCGAGTAAAAAGATCAATGTCATCATTTAGTGAAGGAGATAGAGACAGAGACACTGTTGATACGTTCCTGGTGCTAAATAAGGTTCCAGTAAAAGGACCCTTGAAAGAATACAAAAAGAATGTCCAAATGGAACGAGCAAGAACAACAATGTTAAACTGGACATTTTCTACTGATCGCCTGGAAGATCCAGAACGATTTGATTTGCCGACACCTGCTGACTTACAGTCAATGGATGTAGAAGATAGGGACATGGGGATTTATAGTGTAAGTTCATCTTCAACTTCTTCAGCTGTTTTTGCTGATGAAGATTTTCCTGATGCTAGCAGTACTCCGTATACACAGAGGCATTCTGGCTCTGAGAGCAGTGATGAGCCTGGACGGCCCTGTAGGAAGCGTGTGAAAGATATCAAACGTAATCTTTCAGAATCATCACATGGGGACATTGCAAAGTCTAATGTTGAGGACCTTGAGGTAGTCCCCAAAGTCAGAGATGTGAAGGACCGTCTTCGATCAAGCACAGACAAGCCAGTGCACCGCACCACACCTGAAGAGGAGATCCAGGCCATTCCTAAAGTTCGAGAAACAAGAGAGCAGCTAGCATCAACAGATTCAACAGATGGACCTAAAACAGTTCCTGAGGATGAACTTCTTGTTTGTCCTAAAATGAAAGATGTGAAAGAGAAGTTAACGAAACCTAAAGAGGTAGTGAAGTCAAAAGGTGTGCAGTTTCAAGAGGGTGAACCTGTGCCCAAGATTTCAGACATCAAAAGTCAGTTTTCCGCACAGCAACAGGAAAAGCTGAAGCATTCTGGGAAACCAAATATTGATGCTAAGAAAATCTACATGGGGTCGGATTTTGAATCTGTAATGTTGCAAAGGAAACATGCCACTGACGATAGTGACGAAGGAGCAGGTGGTGCAGCAGAGGAGATAAAAAGTCTTGCTTCAGACATAGCAAAGACTTTTGGATCAGAAGAGAAAGGGAGCAAGGATCTTGACCGATACGCTGAAGGAATAAAGGATGAAGATGTCCACTGTGATGGTGGAGGGCATGGTTTGCATCTGTATCATAAAGATGGCAAAATGAAAAAACCAATCATTGAAAGGCAGCTCAGAAGGAAACCAGCTAAATTGGCAACTGACCAAGAAAAACCAGCAAATCTACCAGATGGGGAAAGAGTGAGGGAGCACAACAAACCAGTTACTGAGGTGATGTCAGAGGATACTGCTTCTGACAAAAGCTCTGAAGAAGAAGCTGATGTTGATAAAGGAGGCTCGCAAAAACCAGAAAGAGGGGAGAAAAGCCATGATGATGACTCAGACCAGTCTGATGATGACAGTGATGATGAGGGGGAGACTGGGAGCGAAAAAGACGAGAAAGCAGATGAGGATGATGAGAGGGAAAGTGACGGAGGTGAAGATGGAAGTGATGAAGAGAAGAAAAGTAAGAAGATCACTGACACAAATGAAACTGAAGAGGAAGATGATGATGATGACTCAGAAGAAGATGATGAGGAGGAAAAAACAAATACTGAAATAAAGGAGGCATCACCATTAAGAATTAAGGTCAAAGAAGTCAGAAACACAGAAGAAACAAAAATCAAAGTTAAAGAGGTCACAGAAACAGAAGGATCTAAAATTAAAATTCAAGTTAAAAAAGATGAAAAACTGAAAATAAAAGTTGAAGAAAGAAAAGAAAAGAAAGAAGTGGCCATAGAAGTGGAAGATGTTGATAGTCGAGAAGAGGGAAAAGAAAACGAAAAAGAGGAAACTGTTGTGTATTGGGAGAATTCGAATGAGAAACTGAAACTTGATGGAACTAATGAAAAAGAAAAGGAAGAGAGTGAGTCGTCAGAGTCCGAGAATGAGTCGGGTAATGAAGATTCTGATGATGAGGATGAGGGTGATGATAACGAGGATGGGAATGAACTTCTTGTGTCACCCACAGGCCGACCCTTGTCAACAGCATTTGAGGTTCTGAAGAAGGTAGGGAGACCCATTCAAGATGAGAGACCAAGGTCCTTTGCTTTTGATGAGCCCGCCAAGGCAGGCCCAATCGTTGACAAGTAAGTTCACTTTGTTTGTTATTGGGGGAGCGGGGTTGGGTTTGGGGGTATCCCGATGTACATAAACCTGTAATTGTACATGTATGTACATAGTATGTATATATGCATATACATTAATTTGAACAGTTTATGTCTGTGCAATTGTTCTCGACTGGATACTGTCACTTTTGCACATGCAAAACTTGTATGCATGCCAAGCTGTTTAGCACAAGATAGTGTAACTTTCTAATTCTTATGAATGCTCTCAGGAAGCCAGTTTGGCCTAGTGGTATAAAGCGCTGACTCTTAACCTGTTCAAAGACCTGTCCTGAATTCGAGTCCTTCCCACTCACTGGTGTATAATTTGTAGAACTTTTCCTCAACTTCTACCCATGCTTTGATTTGTGTTCTTGATAATTGATAAAGAAAACAATGTACACAATTTACAATTTTGTTAATCATGGTTTAAAAAGAGATTTTTTTACTTCCAAAGACTCTCCAATATACAATGCAGTTGATATAATTTTGATTTAAAATTGATACTATTATTTTGAATGACATTGAATGTCACAGTCTCCCATTCTGAATTTCCAACCAAGGATAATCATGGCAGAAGAGTGTTTGAAGCAAACGGTGATTATGAAAACTTTTTTGAACCTAATTAGTTTGTATATATTTAATTGGCATGAAGTTATAGATCATTTGCTGACCAACGCCGGCGCATCATGCCTGCTCGTCGACATGCAGCAAAGAAGAACCCAGTGAAAGAGAGGTTGAACAGGGATGATTTGAGGACAGAAACTGATGTGAGTAAGGATTTAAAACTACTAGTAAGCCTTTTTGTTAGTTTCCTGTTGTTTCTATCTTCAATAATAAACATGTCTAAATGTCTTTAAATAGTAATTGTTATTATACTTCAATGCATCTATTTATTATTTTTAAAATAGAATTTTCTTTAAGTCATAATGTTGTACAAATAACAATGTATCATACCGTATTTATGCAAGTTTACAAGTGCCCAATCTTGAGTACGTCGGTGCCCACCTTGAATATATATAAGCGTCTGCCCTAATGGCCAAAATTGTTTATGTGCCCAGTCTTGAATAAGTGCTTCTCTGCCCCCCCCTCCCCCCAAAAAATTGTATGTGATTACTTGATATGAAGTTAGAGCAGTGTTCTTTCTTCATTGTTTTGTTGATGGAAATAAACTTATTGAAAATGTGTGGAGCAGGCCCTGAAAATGGTGGAATTTTAATAATCAACCAGTCTTGAAAAGTGCCTACCTTAAAAGTCCAAATTAAAATTAAATAAGCTCCCAGGGTCCTTATTCAAATAAAATGGTGTTATCTGAGAGCATAATTTAGTTACCACTTAACCCCATTCCACAATGAAATTCACACTCATATTTCTGCATTGAAATTAACACATACAGCTTTTGTGAAACAGGAAATGTTGTGCCCTTTAATAGGGTTGGGGGTTACTAAAGGTAGGTGGCCGGGAGGTGGGTGCCTGTTAGAGGCCTGGGGCTTAGCAGAGGAAAATGTGGTAATTCCATTCACACTGGATTATGTTGAATAATGACTTACTAAATTAAAATTTTTATCCTCAGTACCTGTCTCCGTGTACATTCATTTGTTCACTCTTCCAACCTCAAACTGGGCAAATGATGTGTTGCTAGATACTTCCAAATGGTATCCATACTTTCTTTTTAAACAATTTGGGAGAATTTTTTTTTGGATATTGGATAGCTTGAAGTGTGTGATCAATTCCTGTATTCTCGTAACAAAAAGCTTATTGGTATTGTAAGGAGAATATAGATGAACGAGATTGATGAATTTGCTGTAGTTGAAAGGTTTACACGTATGTAGTTTGGGAGAATACACAGTCACATCACATAATATGTTTTTACTGTAGTCTGTACATCTGAGTGATCAACTTAACTTTAATATTACAACCAAACACCTTGTTTTGTGTTGATATTATGTGGAGAAGATTGAGATTCATGAAGGAACTAGATATTAGTTTTCAACACTACACTAATTTTCAGCTTTTGATTGAGCGTTCTGCTGTCACTGGAGCCTTCTTCACAGTGATCAATGTAGTTGCTATGTGTTCAGGTCACGTGATCTGTGGCCTGATTAACCTGTTCCAGATCTGTGCAAGATTGAAGCTCCCCCCATCTCTGTTCAGTGTCAGATGGCCTCTCTCTATCCTCTTGTGAACCAGTTGGGGTCACGGTCCAAAATTTTGATTTTGTCAATGCTGACTAAATGTGTAATCAGGTCATCTCAGTTGACGTGCCTTGATACCTCTGTGACCTGATCACACAGCAACTACATCACTGCACGAGCTAATAGTTCCTTCAAGAATGTTCATCTCCCTTACTAGTACACAATTCATAAGAAAAAAACCTTGAGAAGATTGATAAGCTGACTGGGGTTGAGGGACCTTGCTTGCTCTTTTGACAATATCGTGTGCACAGTTAAATATAATTTTTATTTAGACTATAAGTAAGTACATGTACTGTATCTGTGATAATTCAATTTAAACTGACCAAGGCTCTGTTCTGATAGTACCTTGTGGTGAAGGGAGAAACGAACAAAATTAAGGAGGTGCAGGGACTGAAAAAACCGCTTTTGACCGGACAGAGACGTAAGTATACTAGGCCATCATTCTACCTCCAAACCCAGGATGGGGGGGGGAGGGTCTTGAGGGGGGAAGTACCCCCTCAGTGACAGACAGACCGACTGACAGACAGACAGACACAGACAGACTGACCGACAGACAGACTGACAGACAGACAGGCCTACTGACAGACAGACCGACTGACAGACAGACACAGACAGACCGACAGACAGACCGACAG
>JAOEJI010512940.1:0-18451 GCA_025448255.1 Umimayanthus chanpuru
TAAATCTGTCAGCTAGATTTTGTGACCAGATTCTCCAATATAGAGTTTGTTGCAGAAAGTACAGCTTTTGACTAATGATATCCACATGGACCTTTGGGTCCTTTATCTGGAGAACTTTGGAGTAACATACAGTTGAACCCCATTAATTCGAAGTCCCAATAGGAAAGGAAAATGGTCTGAATTAATGGGGTAAAAATAAGTAGCAAGGCACTTCAAGGGAAATGAATATTGCTTCAAATTAGCGGGGACTTTGAATTATCAGAGTTTGAATTATTGGGGTCCAACTGTATTTCCAAAACATGATAGAGTTGTTATGTTTAGATTCTTTGCTAGAATATTGATATCATATATATAGGTGGGTTTCTCTTTGGGATGAAGTTCAAAAAATCTTCCTGCCCCACCCAGAAAAACAAAACAAAAATATAACGGATTTTTTAGAATCAGAAGTTTTACTTGGAAACTAGTTGTGTTTACACTGCAGGATATGGTGGGGAAAAAATTAAATAATCATACAAAAAAAATTACTCCTCCATCAATGGTCTGTCCCTTAATGCTAGCTCTAGTAAAAAACATTTTGTAAACAGTTCACTCGTGCTTACCAATACGCATATGTGTGCTATTGTAGTCACTCACAGTCACAGGTTGTGACTAGAATTTTGTGTAACGCCATACAATGTCGACAAAAGGCATTTTATACACTTAGTCTTTGCACTATCTTCACCTGTATAAAAGGTACAAAAAATATGGTACTTAAACCAATTGCGACAGTTTTGATCGGTTTTCGATTTTCATCTCAAGTCAAGAGTATCAGAATTTAGAAAACTCTCATCCACAAATGTTTACGGAATTTACTTTTTTGTCACGCAATGTCGAGGCCAAAAAAATCTTATCTTCCACTTTTTGCCTCCATCAGTACGATGATTCTTACAATACCTTGAGAAAATCCAATGATATGGACGCCTGTTTTCGCTTGCTGCATGATCGGCCTAATTTTAGCTCCCATTCCATAAACTTGAGTCCAAAGAGGAGCAAAGCTTTCTATTTCCGTGAACATGTCGATGATTGTAACGTTGGTCCCAGGATGAGCTTCTCTTATGAATTCCGCTAGACCTTCCATGTCTTTCGCCTTGTCAAGAATTCCGTGTATAATTATAACTGGTTTGTAGCATAATACGTGAGTTAAATACACCACAGCGGCAAAAAAACAACAAATACTTCTTCCTTTCCCCATCTTTCATACCCGGTTTATACAGAAAAAGCTACAGCGTTGAAACGCTTTACACCTAATATAACAAACACTTTGATTGGTTGTTTTCCTCAGCTGAGAAAATCTACCCAATCAGAAATGGTTATAAATCTGACTTGTTTACCGGAAGTCAAGACACATACAGATCCCAAAATCCTTTGCAATCTAATAATTGGCGCCAAGGACAAAATTAAAAATGGCGGCGGTTTTGTTTCTTTTTTCACGCAGCTGAGTTTATTTAGTTTTTCCATTTGATTCAAACTGATACAGCTGAACAAAAACATGGACGAAAAAATCATTCGTTTAAATCAAGAAGGGAATATTGATGGGCTTACTAAAGCCGTCAGCACTTTGAAAAGTCAAAAGGTAAGCAGAAATATTATGTTTCCGAACCGGTCAAGACCTACTCACCTGGACCTCCATCAGAACCTTTGGAACAACTCTGTTACCTATATTTGTTACCGACATTCTCCACTTCAGAATGCTTCAACGAGTGTTGTGGACAATCCATCATTAGTAACCTTCCAAACACTAATATTTACGGGTAACTAATTTTACACAATACATGTACTACATGTGACTTTAATTTCCCATCCAAAAAACAATGCAATTAGGAAATCCATTGTCTCATGTCTGCATCACATTTTTGCACCTGCTAATGACTGTCTATTATTCGTTCTTGTAAAATTTGCATTTGCAGCATTGCTTTCTGGAATCGTTTGGGTGGACGGTTCCAGTTTTATTTTCATTTTTGGAGCGATGAATTAAAATCCTAAAATGAAATCAGTACCCCCATATTGGCTATAACAAAAACACAAGTGACTTTGTAAACATTACCGAGAAATGTTAGCTGACAGCATTTACTCTACTTTATACAGTGATTTTAACATGGTCGAAATTGATATTTTGTTAAATGTCAACAAATAAATTCAAGAACAAAATGCTGTGACTGTCAATAAAAGTCGAGTTGAACAAGTTACTCCACCCTATGTCCTATGGGACCAATTATTGACATTATTTTGGTAACAAATAAAAATTGAAAAGTTACAAGAGAGATTTTTTCATTCAATACCCAACTCGAAATATGTTACATAACTTATCAAATTGCATACATGTACAGTATGGTGACCCAATTGGAGTGCAAGAATTTAGTTTACTGACTGTCAATCGGCAGTTACTAACTCTCTATCTATGATTCAATTGACAGTTAATAATATCTCTATCAACAGTGAGTTAGTTGACAAGATATGCTTGTGTTGACAGTTAGTAACTAAATGTCGATTGACAGTTGGCAATAAATTCATGCAATCCAAATGTCCTTTCTCAGTTCTGTGCCACTGTAGTATGGTTTAAAGGTCTGGGAAACAAAAGTTAAATAATAGAGATTACTGAAGACAGTAAGTCTTACCTCAGGGCCAGTGGAGCCCCTCCCTCTCTGTGGTCCCTGTACCAGTACTATGCTTAGAAATGTATGGATTTATAATTTGCAGCTTGCCGATTTTCTGGAGTGTCGAGTACTTGAAGGAAGGGGGGACCCTATTACTTTTCTAAAAGCTGTCTTTCAAGGTGAGTTAAATAATGATCAATCAGTTCAGATAATGTATGATTATGCAATGAGTGATATGTTTGTTTTGTATGGGTTTTGATCAACAAAGGTTGAATTTAGTTACTTAATGGTATGAAATTTGCCTGAGAGGTCAGCTACATGCCAAACCTTTGGGTGAAAAACATACCATACATTTAAATTAGGAAGGCCAGTGAGGAGGCTATTACAGTAGTAAATGTGACTAGTGAAATAGGTATGCACACAATTTTTATACATGTTTCCTGTGACAAATATTTCCAGATAATTTATGCTTTTAAAATATTATAGAGATGAAAATGTGCTGCACTACAAAGTTTGTTAACATGAGTGTACTACAGCAGACTACTCTTATTACTACTACCATCACAAATACCATCACTGTTACTATTGTAATTCTACTACTACTACTGTAAATACTGAACATGCTGTAACAGTTACTGAATAATTGTTAAAAACTTATAAAGCAAAGTAATTAACCAAGTTTTTGGAAGTAAAGTAGTACCAGTATTACAAGAGGTGTGTTTATAACTTCAGGTTCTCCATGTAGCTCCAGCGAAGGTGTGAAGAGAAGATTGTTCCTCTACAAATGTGCCATTCAGCTGCTGAATGATGGAGAACTCAGCAACAAGGTAAAAATTTACTTTTGCAACTAATAGTCCTATTTTGAGGTACATTGTAAACTTATAAACCTATTATGTACGTACTTGCACTTGCTGCAACCTCCTTGTAATTTTTTTCAAGGATTTATTTTAAATTATGTTGTAAAAATTTGGTAATAATGTTAAAAAATGTTTATATCAACTTGATTATCTAGATTTGTTTAATGTCTATCCTTTCCTGCATGATCAGATTGCCACAGACATTGTAGGATTTTTCCTGATGGAAGTAAGTGAAATACTTTTTTTCTGTTATAATTTATTTGTTGTACTTGATTAAACTTGTTTCCCTGACTCAAAGTACAGTAATTGAACCTTTCCATATGAATACCTCTACATTGCAGTCTACTATGGACACCACAATAAAATGGACACCTCTAATATGGATAAGTCTACATGTATAATAGACACCTATGAAATACAGACACCACTACCATGTGGACACCTTCATGATATTATAGACACCTCAACAATACAGACACCTCTGTGCTGAGGACATCTCTAAGAAATAGATACTTTTATAAGTACTACATAGAAACCTATATAATGGAGATACTTCTATAAGTCAGTTCGAAGTTTCAGAAATACATGCACACGTTAGGATAAAATGTAAATTTAATGAAACTTAAACAAAGGAATGCAATGAAGCGGGATGAAAATTCATTATCATTCCTTTCTTAAGTTTCATGAATATTTCATTTTATCCTGATGCGGGCATATATTTCTGAAACTCCGAACTGGCTTATACTAACACCTACAAAGTATAGACACTTCTAAAATATGGACACCCCTTTACTGTGGACATCTCTATAAAATGCAGAGGGTTGTCGCAGTGGTTAAGATCTCTGCCTCCCAATCCTGAGGTCCCAGTTTGATTCCCGGCCTGGCCAAGGGTTGAATATTTGGGTGACTTTCTTTCCCGCTAAAGATCACTCAGCTTTCCATCCTCCTGGGGTCAGTAAAATGAGTACCAGCATACATGGTTCATTTTGAAGCGGCTGCCAGAGGCGCCCATCTATGCTTCTGGTCTGCTGGGGGTAAACTGGTTATTGTAAAGTGCCTTTGAGCATGTTACATGGAAAAGGTGCTATATTAATGTATCACTTTACTTTACTTTAGTGGACACTTATAATTTGGACACCTCTGTACTATAAACAGTTCTGCCTAGTACACGTACTGTATGGACACCTCCATAGCATAGACACCTATAAAACTATAACACATCTACAATATAGACACCTTTAATGTGGACATTGCTAAAATCTGGACACCTTTATAATGTATGCATCAAACCTATGATATGGACACCTGTAATATAAATACCTTTAATTAAATTATGGACACCTCTGTAATATATGTACTAAATGGACATCACTCCAACCTGGATACGTTTGTAATTAATAGATGTTAATGATATACTTTTTTGATCTCTTGTACTCCAATCTACTCTAAAGCTCAGCAGTCTTCCTGGAGAGTCGCTAACAGACCTGGCGGACCAGTTTCTGGATGCTATCAAGAGCGGTGCTCTCAGCAATGGAAAGTTAGTAAATTTTTTTTGGGGGGGGGGGAGGGGGCAACAGGTCATATTTTGGTTGTGATTAGAGGAATTGTAGAGGAGATTTAAAAGGGGAAAAAAGCAATTAGAATGATCATTAGAGGGAGCAACAGGTCGTATTTTGGTAACTTGTGATTCTAAGGGGAATTGGAGAGGTGACTTAAAAGGGGAAAAAATAATTAGAATGATCATAAGAGGGAGCAACAGGTCGTATTTTGCTTGTGACTGGGGGGATTGGAGAGGAGATTTAAAAGGGGAGAAAGTTACAACAATGCAACCTACTAAAGGAATGACTTCATGACTGGCTTCATCTGGGAAAGCATTGAAAATTTTGGGCAAAAAAACTGGTTTTTCTCTAGGCATGTCACTACATTGGATTTAAATGTTTGCTGTCCTAACTAAAGTAATAAAAGGTTTTGTCGTGAAGTGGGCAGTATTTTTCAATTTGTCTTTTGACCTTAGATTGAGTTGCACTTCAAAGCATTAACAGTAACTTACTCATTATTCAGGTCTCTTGAACTGTTTCCCAAGATACTTTCATCAGTTGCAGTTAAGGAGACAATCCCAATGGGTGCAGGTAAATTGAATGTTATTTTCTGCTGGCTGAGGTATGAAAGAAGTGGAAAATGTTTTCTCACAACCAGAGGGAGACAAAGTTTTAATTTGTAGGTGTCAAAGGTCACATATTTGTTGAAAAACTTAGATTTTATTGTTGCAACCATTTTGTCTGACTTCTTGTCACTGTGGAGATGTCTACTGTGATCAATTAAAGTCTGGCAATTGTATTGCTTGGCATTGTCTCCCAATGGTGTGTGTGAAATGACATGTATGTATCTGTTGTTTTTTCCCTTGCACAAAAAATATGCAATCAGGATTCCTTTCCTTGTTCTGAGCACTGTAGTGTTCATGTATCACTATGTATGTTCTGTGAATAGCAAAAAAATAAAAAAAAATAAAATAATGTGAACATTGTAGTCAGACCATCCTATATGAATGTGATAACTGTATATATCACCAATTGCCCCTCACCCCAATCTCAACGGAGCTCAGCTGTCCCTGGTTCTGTACATGTATGTCAGTCTTTCATTCCATTCAGTAATATTTCTGTTTTGTTACCACCCAAATCAATCTTGCTTTTATTCCTGATGCTACAAGTACCTTTCTTTTGGAATTATTGTTTATACGGTTTGTGATGATTGTGAATTGGAGAAACAGGAAAGAAATAGAGCACAATCTGTCTTTAGGCATTGCCCGTATAGTGTGTGGTTTATAGTGGAGGGGTTGGTGCAGTGGTAAGATCTCTGTCTCCCAATCCTGAGGTTCCTGGTTCAATCCCCAGCCTGCTCAAGGGTTGACTATTTGGGTGACCTTCATTCCTGCTAAAGGTCACTCAGCTTTCCATCCTTCTGGGGTTTGGTAAAATGAGTACCAACATATTGTAGATGAACCGCTTTGAAGAGGCTGCCACAGGTGCCTATATATGCTTCTGAGCCGCTGGGGGTAAACTGATCATTGTAAAGCGCCTTTGAGTATTACATGGAAAAGGCACTATATAATTGCACCACTTTCCTTTTTCTACATCTGTGCAAGGCTGTTTGGACTGCGCTACAACACAAGATGTTGCCACTCAGGTTGTCACTGCACAGCAATGTTCAGTGATGATAAGGATGATCGTTACAAATCTACTTGGAAAATCATACTTTTTGTGATTACCTATAAAATTCGTAATGCTTAATTACTTCATAACAAGTAGTAAACTGATCTTTATGACTCCTGTTTGTTTAGATGGAGGTGGAGAGATGGCAGGGTCAGAGTACAGAAGTCACCTTCTAAACAGTATCTGTTCCAGTAAGTGGGACTCTCAGTGTGTTATACACTTGGCTGCCATGTTCAGGTGAGGTGCAAAGAAGAGGATGCACATTTCGCTTGGAAGTCTTGCCCTTTTTATTTCTTAAGGAAAATCGTAAGATATTCTTGGTATTTTAGACTGATTGCTTGAGAACTCTTCCTCTTTCTCCTCTCCTTCTTCTCCTTCCTCCTCCTCCTACTTCTTCTTTTTTTTTTTCTTCTTCTTCTTCCTTTTCCTCGTCTTCCTCTTCCTTTCCTCTTCCTCCTCCTCTGCCTCCTCCTCCTTCTCCTCCATCTATCTCCTCCTTCTATCTCTTCCTTCTTCCTCTTCTTCCTCCTCCTTCTTCCTCTTCCTCCTCCTCCTTCTTCTCCTCCGTCATCTTCCTCCTCCTCCTTCTTCCTCCTCCTTCTTCCTCTTCCTCCTCCTCCTTCTCCTTCTTCCTCTTCCTCCTCCTCCTTCTTCCTCCTCCTCCTCCTCCTTCTTCTCCTTCTTCTTCCTCCTCCTTCCTTTTCCTCCTCCTCCTTCTTCTCCTTCTTCCTCTTCCTCCTCCTCCTTCTTCCTCTTCCTCCTCCTTCTTCTCCTCTGTCATCTTCCTCCTCCTTCTCCTACTTCTTCCTTTTCCTTTTCCTCTTATTCCTCCTCCTTCTTCCTCTCCTTCCTCTTCCTTTTCCCAGGGTTCAAAATAACGCTTTCCAAACTTGCTCAAATTTGCCGGCTGTTTTCAAAAACCAAGATATCTACTGGTTATTTTGTAGAGATTGACTGACAATATTGAACAAAAACAGCCTGTAATGGTCAGGATATTGCCAGCTACAGCATACAGCTGGCCCTTATTTTAAACCCAGTTTTCCTCTTCCACCTCATCCTTTTCCGCTTCCTCTGCTTTCAACTTCTCCTTGCTCTCCTTCTCCTTGATCTTCCTCCTACTACTTCTTCGTTTTCCTCTTTTTCCTCATCCTCCTCCTCCTTATCTTCCCATATCCCCCTCCTCCTCCTTCTCCTTCTATTTCCTCTTCCTTCCCTACTTTTTCCTTCTCTTCTTCCTCTTCCTCTTCCTCCTTCTTCTCCTTCCTCTTCCTCTTCCTCCTTCTACGTCTTCCTCTTCATTTTTTTCTTCTTCCTCATCCTTTTCCTCTTCCTCCTCCCCTCCTCCTTCATCTACCTCCTCCTCCTTCCTTTTCCTCTTCTTCCTCCTCCTCCTTCTTCTTCCTCCTCATCCTTCTCCTCCGTCATCTTCCTCCTCCTACTTCTTCATTCTATTCGTCTTATTTCTTCTCCACCTTCTCCTTCCCTGTCATCTTCGCCCTCCTACTTTTTCCTTTTCCTCTTCTTCCTCCTCCTTCTAATCTTCCTGTTATTCCTCCTCCTTCTTCTCTTTCTTTTTTACCTTCCTTCCCCACTTCTTCTTCCTCTTCCCCATCTTCCTCCTTCTCCTCCTTCCTCTTTCTCCTCCTTTTTCTGCTTCCTCTTTTTCTTCCTCCTCCTTGCTCACATTTTCCTTCATCTTCCTCATCTTACCTCTTCTTCCTCTTCTTTCCCTCTTCTAACTCCTCCTAATTCCTTCTTCTAATTCCTCTTCCTCCTTCTTCTCCTTCTCCTTGCTCTTCCTCCTACTTCTTCTTCCTTCTCCTTCCGCTTCCTCTTCTCCTCCTCCTCCTCCTTGCTCTCCTTCTCCTTCATCTTCCTCCTCTTACTTCTTTGTTCTCGTTTTTTCCTCTTCTTCTTCCTCTTCCTCCTCCCACTTCTTCCTTTTCCTCTTCCTCCTTCTTCTCCTGCTTTCTCTTCTTCCTCCTCCTCCTTGCTCTTCTCCTCCTTCATCTGCCTCCTCTTAGTTTTCTTCCTCTTTCCCCTTCTTTTTCCTCTTCCTCCTCCTCCTTCTTCCTTATCCACTTCTTCCTCCTCCTTTTCTCGTTTCTTCTTCTTCTTCTTCTTCCACCACATCTTTTCTTCATCCTGAATTACTTGTTTGTAGACCTTTTGAAACCCGATGATAGTTTGCCAGAGTGAGATGTTGATTTTAAGTTCCATGTAATCACAGCTTGTTCAAAGTGGATATTCCAGCCCTAACCTGTTGTTAGCATTGGCATCTGGCAAAATTAACCAACTACTGAAATTGTGCCTATTGGCAGTTTTTGAAGTACAGGTGTAGGTAGAGAAATATGTTTTATTAGAAGCTTAAATTTTTGGTTTTCACACCAGTAAATAATTATGTTTAACATTTTGTAACTACTTTAAAAGCAAGAAAAAGCTTCTGAACAAATTTTAATTTGAGGTTGATTGTTAGCGAACGTTTTTAAAATCATAAGTTTTTATGTCCTTTATACTTTTTCAGAAAGGGATTTTCTGCACGATTACACCGTAAATTATATGCTATCTATAGATGCAGTTGTGTTACATGTATTGGAAGCATTTGGTTTATAAGTTATACAACAACTTGAGTGTTCTTGATATTCCTTCCAGGGACATCCCACTAAGTGCAGATGAACTTCGCTTTGTTATAGACAAGATACTCAGGTTTGTAGTTTAACCTTTACTAGCAACCTAACACTCGGAGGAAACATTTACACTAATGATTAACTATTAGAGAGGTGCTTGCACATCAGCATCTCCAAGGAAACAGGTTGTTTTAGGGCAAATTAGAAAGGTGTTCATACTGTAAGCCAAGTCATAAACAACAACAATTCTCTTTAATGATTTTTTATGAATCTTACATACGTGAATTACATACTTAAATAAAATTGAAAATTCAATTACATTAAGTATGTTCGAAAAGCAGTGAACTCGTAAATTGTTTGGTGTTGGCAACGGACCGCTTCGAGTGTGGTCTTCTCAGGTTGTAGTTTTGTTTCCTTTCTCTTTGTCAGCAAATATCTCACTGGGTGACCGAGCTGACTGTAGAGTTTCCGATATAAGTCTTCTACTTCTTACCAATTGACTGTTTTACAGATGAAGCTTGACTAACAGTGAATAATTAAGCTTTATAACGTTTTTGAAATATAACAATTTTAAACATTTCCATTGTTTTAGATAACAAAATTGTTATGGTTTTTTACACCCAGTTCGCTTAAATGTTGCGTCTTTTTGTATATCAGAATGTTTAAAAGTCTGGAGCTACAGGAGCTACCACCCCTGGTTTATCAACTTCTGCTGCTCTCAACAAAGGTTAGTTAGTATGGTAGGGGATTCTACATACATGCGAGCCTGTTGTATCAACTACTGCTGCACTCAACAAAGGTCAATTTGTATTGTAGGACTTTTACATGCACGTAGTCTGTAGTGGCAACTTCTACTGCTCACAGCAACTGTCTGTATGCACTTCTTAGGGTCACAAGTACGCTGTCCTGGAGGGAGTGACATCATTCTTCAGTCAGTTGGATGAGTCTTGCAAAGAACAGAACAAAGACAGGTACAAATGCAGACCTTTCAACCTCTGAAACCCCCAATAATGAATACGAGAAAACCTTGAGATTTGGCTCTCAAACCTTGACATTCGCATAAAAGCTCCAAAATGAAGAAAATACAAGACTCATAGTATTAACAATGTTCAAGATACTTAGTTTTGTTCATCATTATATACTTTGGTTACCTTCTTAGATTTGTGAGTAGTTTCTCATCACTGCTTCGTTCCACCATCTAGAGTACGATTAATGAAAATTTTGTCCAAGGGACTTAAGCGCTTTTACTTGTAAGGCATCTGCGAGCCCCCACAGTGTTCCTAAACAAATACGACTGCCAAGCAAGTACAGAAAAAATATCACAGGCTTGATTTCGGACTGAATTTGATTAGGAGTTTCAATCACTTCTTAATCATTTCGGCTCACCGTGAGTTAGAGGTTAAACCGTGAGACCGTGAGATGATATCCGAAACCGTGAATCTCACAGTGACACTATGAGAGTTGGAAGGTCTGCAAATGTTATCGCTTTACATTTGCAGATCTTCCAACTCTCCTACTGTTTCTCAGGGTCATTCAAGGTTTGAAGATTGTTTGCATTTACAGTGTAGAAGGGTTTGTTTATTTTGCTTGTTTTTATGCCAAAGCTATTGTTGCAACCTAGAACAGGAGTTGTAAACTACATACGTTCGCCTGTATTGTAACTTTTAAATAAAAGATGGAAAAAAGCTAGGTCTTAAATTTTCCAAATTCGGGTCTTAAAAAATTTATAAGGTCTAAAGTTTGATGGGTCGCTAGCTGCAGGAACCAAGTAAAGTGCTATCTTGATAAATTGAATAAGTTTACAGATGTATGTGTATCCTTCTTAATCAATTCTGCATAATTTCAAAAAAACATTTTCTTCATGTAGTAACAAACGTTTTACCAACGCTGCTATTGTAAACCTATACGTCTGGCTGCTTTTACAGGTCTGTTAAACTTTGATTATTGTTCAGTTATCCAGCAAAAATACTGCTGTATTATTGCTAAAAAGTAATTTCAAAAATCACAAAAACTGCTCGCATTAACTGCTCAAAGGTGGTTTTGAACCATTTCTGAATTTTTCCGAAGATTTCCGAGCTGTTCCAAAAATTTCCATAAGTTTCCAAAGATTTAGACATGTTGTAAATTAGTTTTACGGTATGCGATGCTTTCCTGTGGGATATCGTGGAAAATGCCACTTGTCACGTGTGCACTTCACGGTACGAAATAGCAGCGTGCCAAGTGCCAAATGACAGGCCAAATGGGGAAATGGCACGCCAAATAAAAAAAATTGCAAGCCAAAATATTCTTGAATAGCCAAAACAAATTCTGATGGCACTCCAAATTTTTTTCCTATTGCATGCCCTGCACTTGTATTTTCTTCGTATGTACAGTCGCCTAAAGGCTCACGTGTATGCAGAAAATTCAAGTTACGCATAGCATATCCATGGTATCCCACTGGAAAGCATTGTATAACTAGTATATCTTGCATGACAAAACTGTGTATTACACAGCTCGGAGTTCCAGTCCTTCCCAGTGGACCAACTCAGACACATGGAGGGCACAATCATTTTACATGTGACGTTTGCAGTGAAACAGGATCAAGACTTGGGGAAGGAATTTTTGAAATACCTAAAGGTAGCTCTAGTACAGCCTAAGTTGGATTGTTAACCGATTTTGAATTGTACATCTACATAAGGCAACAACTGATCCTCAGTGCATGCATGATTCCTAAATTCAAGGACATTTTATAAATTTGATTCTTTTGTTCAGAAGTACAAACTTAATTTGTTAGTCGTAATATAGAAATTGTAAGAGAATCCGTTGCTGTGTTTTGTGTTTCAGCATGACTCTGGTCCACTTTTTGAGAAATTCATAATGATATATGAACTACTTGTTAACCGAGAGTGAGGTCTATACCGGAAATATCAAACTGAGGCCTTGCTGTATTGAAAGAGCAAAGGTGAGATCAAGGCCGAAGTTTGTTATTAACCGTAAAGACCGAGTGATCTAGGTGAATAAGTATTTTATTATATGTCAATTTTTCTAACAACAACAAATAACACCATGCAAGCGCAGCCTTCTCAAAATGTCTGAGGTGAGAAGGCTAAAATTGTGAAAAGGACTGACACCGGGAAACAGCAAAGTGCGGGAAAATTGAGGAAGCGAAAGGGGTCCGGGGGCATACTCCCTCGGGAAAAATCTAAATACGGATGCCCCTAAACTGCCAGTCCCCGCACTCTGAGTGGTCAAACTTTGTCACCCTTGACGTTTTAACTAATGAGTAAAACAAGGATATACCACTGCCAAACCTGTGGTTAATAGTTGGTATGTACGTTGCAACTGTTACCTTTTTTGTCATGAATTTCACGTTGTCATATATTGATACTTTTGTTTACCAAATGTTTCAGTTTCCCTCACAACAGCATTGTAGTTTGTACAATCTGATTTATAAACACACAAACTGTTTAAATATCCAAACACCACATCAACTCACAAGATCCTTACAATGTTTTCCCAGGCAAATCAGCAGTGCGCTGCCAGTAAAGCGTTGACTCCATTCAACGTTGCTCTTGCTCTGTCTATCGCACAGATACATAGGTTCGAGGAAGCTGTAAGTACTTTGAAGAAATTATGGCTCTTGGTGATCTATCAATCTCACTGAACATTTGTATATATCGCTGTGGATGTTGTACACCGTATTTTCTAGTTCCTGGTTTGTTCAGATCTTTCAGCGTGCAGCTACACAAATAGAAACAGTGACATATGTTCCGCAAATTAGTAGACAGCCATTTAAAGAGTCTGTAATGAACACATGTATTATCTCACACAGGGGTTCTGTTCAGTAATGCACATGTATGTTTATAATAATAATAATAATATAAATAATAATAATATAGATAATAATAATAACAACTTTATTAGTGTGTCATTTTAAAAACATTTAGCATTTCTGCTAATTGGGACACATTGATGCACCATAACCAGAAACATATTAGATTAATTTATCAAGCATCCCAAAGGACACACTTAATATTGTTTGGATGGTGAAAATGAGGAGATATCATAAGCAGTCCTGCAAAAACCACTGGGGGACCCTCTACTAGCTGTTAGCAGGGTTTTTACGCTACCCGGGAAACCTGGAGTTCCGTTAATTTTGGAATTTTTGTTCAAGGCCTGGTATTCTTTCAAAAACGGAGTTTTTTATAAGATTCTGGAAATATCCTTGAATTTTGAGTCTGCTGTTCACCTAGAATAAAGTTTACCAATTAGTTGAGTTTTAGACTTAATTTGTCGGGTCTATCAAAGGGGATTCAAAATTGTCAAGGTGGATACCATAAATTGTTCAAAGTCATTATTGTGGAACGCTGACGTTTTTTTGTTCATGTTATTGTTAAATAATGATACAGACGTTTTCTTTTTGTTAAAGAAACATCAGTTTGTCAGATGAAGTAATTACTGGAGGAAAGTGGGTATTTGTGTGTTTGAGAGGGAGATGCAACACATTTTTTTCCCGTAATCCAAAAGCTACAAAAGCTCCCCAGATGAAAATCCTGGATTTTTGCCCTGACCAAAGGGAAAGAACCTTGTGTGAGGGATCCCGGGCACTCCGCAAAACCACTAAGGGACCCTCTGCAAACAGCTGTAAGGTGTTTCAGTGACTCCCAAAAGCCACTGACACAGGGACCTTTAACAACCAGCTGTAAGGGATCTGAGTGACTCCCTAGCACATCTGCAGTAGTTGCAGCCCTGATGTAATTTTATAAGTATTTCAGTACCACAACTTCAACTTTCAACTTTATTTTATTATTAATAATAATATTTACAATTTAATTTTTTACAGACTGATCCGCAAATAGACTAGCTAATCGGGGCGGATCAGTCAACATATATATATACGAAAAAATCAGAGAGAGCAAGACGTCCAGCAGTTTGTGCTTTGTGCTATAACTAAGTTACCTTTTTACTAATTACATTTTAGGTTTTTGATTTCTTAAAGTCATCTATACTTAAAAACTTCAAAGATGAAGAAAGAAGAAAATATTCGAAATGGATAAAAGGTACTTACTTTATTTTAAATATAGATTTGTGTTGAAACGTCTCGTCTTATACAATATTGTTTAGCTTGTGATTTGTCTTTATTTCGGTTGCCGTAAAGTACACTAGAAAACGGGACTCCCCAAATGACTTTTGAAGAATGCTTGCTGATACTTAACTCGGTTGAATGGTGATGTACCAACTAACCAATCCGATTTTGGATTTCTTTAAAGAAAGATTTAACTCACAAAATTACTTGTCTATTTTCTACACTGGTGAAAAAATGACTATTCAATTAGTTGGTTGGTGTGATAGTGGATAATTTCAAAATATTTGCAGAATAAATTTTTAACTTTTGTACTCTTTAGTTGAGGTCTGGTCAGTATATTTTTCATATCACTCTATCATGCTTTAGGTCTGAAGCTTCAGTTTGACGTCAGGTAATAAAGTATAGTTAGTTGTTTTCCTGAAATGTCTTTGGTTTTGTAGAAACCATACAAGAGTTCAAACCCGTTGGCGAGATGGTGCTGGAGACAGTGCAGAACAGGTGACACTGATGTTTCTTCTACATAGCAGTTTGTCCACAGAATACAGTAAAAGTCCGCATACACTCAGGTTGAAATTTCGCCAACAAAGTACATAAGAAAAAATTCAGCTTGACAAATCAAAAAATGTTCTTATATGAAAACTGGTTGCCATTTAGATTTTAAAAATTTTATTTAAAGGACGCTTGCCCGATTTCGTACTAGGCACCAAAACTTTTACCTTTTCCCCAATGTAATATTGTCATTGCCTTAATTTCTTAATGTTGTGATTGCACATGTAGTATTTAATTTCCAGAAACAAATTAAAGAACACCTTAAGAACAACCCGAAGCTGATTTTGCAGATAATCCGATCCCGATGTATAAGAAAGAAATCATCCGGTTTTGACTGTATCACGCAGACCAGGGGATGGGTGCTAGTAAATTGATTTATAGTATGGTAGTACCATAGCCCTTGATGCTGCATTGTGTTTCAATCATAATTTGTAGCATTCTAAACCTATCTTCTTGATGTTTGAATGCTTAAAATTTCGTTCATTATAACAAGTGTTTTGCATTGTTTAAGACGTTTTAATCTTATTCAATTTCGGTCTGATTGTAATTAATATTTGTATTCAAAGTGCTGAAGTTGCATAACGTAATAAGATTGTTGTTTTTGTTTGATGTTCTTGTTATTTACCTGTTTCCACTCTGCTAAAAGTGTAAGGGTCTTTCTTGAAAATAAAACAACATCTTGACTCTTTGAAAGTATCCAGAGTAAATTATGCAGCACGGAGTTACAGCTATATGCAATCAATATGATTGGGCACAACTCTGTCATTTACAGTGGAAAATAATCGCTCTCATAAGAAAACCAAATTACAAGAATTATTCTTTATGGACTTGGGCTGCTAAAAGCCTTAAGCATGGATTTGTCAACGTACAGACACAAGACCAGTACACCAAATGTTGCAAACCGTCAACTGGCCAACGGTTTCATTTGACTCAGGTCTCACATACTGATAACTTCTTTGTTTAGACAATACAGCTAAAAAACGAAAAATTCTAGCTAAACATAAATTTTTGTATGTGCGACTGGATCTTTGTTGAGATTAAAATTCTTAATATAAAGTGTAATTTTTAATTAATGATTTTTAAACCCATGTTAACTGTCTTTGTAGAAGTTGAAAGTGTATTTTTGTGATAGCTCCAGTTTTAAATAAGTGATGGCAGTTTTGTAGTGAACCTAATACATCACACACATTATCCTCTGGTAACTTTTTCTTCAGTTTATTTGGCTGGGATCACGTAACACAAGGTCTAGTGCAACTGGGATTCACTCTTATGGATTCGTTTGGACCAAAGGTTTTTGGTAGGTGTGGCTTATATAATGTGATGATACTATCAGGGAATGGCCAACGAGCGTAGCATGAAAATGGAAAGAGATGAAGAAAGAAGAAAGAAAGGAAGGAAGGAAGGAAAGAAAGTAGGAAGGAAGCAAGCAAGATAGATAGATAGATGAATGGATAGATTGATTGATTGATAGATGAAGGGAGGGAGGGAAGAAGGGAGGGAAGGAGGGAGGGATGCATACATGCATGCATGCATGGATGGATGGATGGATAGATATGGGTTAACAATGACGCATTTACACTTCCAAAGTTGTTTAAAGTTGTGTTTGGTGGTAAATGAATCCTCAGTTACCAAACTCTGTATAAAGTTAAATTGCAAAAGTTCGTCCCTACACATGCTTTTGTACAAGGTCAGTTTCGATTTTATAGGCTGTTAGACCAGATCTGAAACTGGAAACAGTGGATTGTACTGTTGATGTTTGCTGAGAGTCTAGTCGGTGTTTATTAGTTGTTGCTCTTTTTCAGATACTGTTACCACACCTCACAAGACTCCAGCACAGCTGGCGTGTCACTTGGGCTCACAAATATTGTTGAATACATTCAAGGTAATACATTTATTTAGTTTTTGCGATTTTCATCAGAAATGCCAACTAGTTAACCAACAGCTAGAAAAAAAAAAACATGATTCATTTTTCCAGGGTAGTTTTTTAGTGAATCGGTCTTGGGTACAAGATTTTTCTTTCCGTTGAGAGTATTTCAAGCCTGGTTTTCACTACCGATGCAAGAACAAGCGCAGAAACAAGCTCAAATGCAAGCTCCTTGCATCTAATGAAAACGAACCATTATCACAGACAACAGAGATCTGTGGCACCGTTTCTGAAAACCTTTCTTCAGAGCTTTCTTCTGCCTCCACCGTAATTATAACACCACGAACGAACCTAGAATGAGTGCTTTGATTGGTTGATAAAAAAACAGCTCAAAACATTACTTGCTCTTGTTTCTTGTCCTGTTTTCACAAGAAAAATGTCGAAGCAAGCACAAAAGCAAGCGAAAAAGGAAAAGTTTTAATCCTTGCAATCATTTGTGCTTACTTCACTTCTTGTTCTTGTGTCAAGGCCGTTTTTACGGTGAAATAATAACACCAGTGCTTATTTCTGCACTTGTTCTAGCGCCGCTAGTAAGAACCAGGCTTGATGTTTTGTATCTTGATTCCTTCATTAGGCGCACGAGATGGTGAGAGTGGAAATCATTCAACAGATTCTTAACAGAGTAGTAACCAAAGCAACCACACCTGTTACTCAATACATTGGTGAGTAGTATTTATCGCCTGTGTTATGAGATACATAATTTGTTTCACATTTTTCTAAGTTTACAGTTCAAAAGTGCTTAACAATGCAATAAAATAATATAGAAATAAAACAAAGTTGTATACAAAAATACTTTTTGAAAAGATGGATTTTTAGCCTTATTTTAAAGTTTAATTGATGAAGGAATGGTGTTCCTTAAAATAGGTGAAGCGACTGCGAAACAGCGCTCGCCAAAAGTTTTTAGTTTTGTGTTCGGGACAGCCAGCTGAGCAAGTTCTTTATATGTGCCGAGCGAAGATTACGTGGAACGAATAGGTTGGTAGGCCGATGTCAAGTCACGCAGACAGATAGCCCGGAGCAATCAAATTTATGTGTTTTCGAGATGAGCCGCGAACCCGCGTTTTGAACACGTTGGAGCCTTGTAATTTGGTACGATAGTAAACCATAAAGAACAAAGTTGCAATAGTCTAGAGAGCATCAACCATTGCAATTGTTCAATTTTTTCTAATGTTTTTACAAGTACCATTTTCTTAGAAGATTACATGTTGACTTCCGATGTTCTACAACAGCTGAAGCGTATTCAATTGGTATTATTGCAGAACTTTTGTCCAAGTCTGTGGCCTCTGCCCCTCACGTTTTGTTGGAGTCCTTGCCAAGAGTAAGTAGATTACTTTGTGTTTTGTATAGGGTATTTTTTCTGTTAAAGGAAACTCTTCTGTCATTGGAACTTACAGATGGATGAACAGGCTCAATTTTGCTTGCCAAAATTTTTAGCTGATTATTTACGTATGTGATGCACAACCCAAAATCGGATGTCATTAATGCAACTGTTACTATTTCATTATTATTATCGTCATTGCTGTTGCTGTCGTAACAAACAACATCAATAACATAGTCAACATCATCATTAATGTACGTAACTTATGG
>JAOEJI010512941.1:0-10558 GCA_025448255.1 Umimayanthus chanpuru
AGAAGAGGGTTGGTGGGCCCGGGAGAAGAGGGTTGGTGGGCCAGGGAGAAGAGGATTGGTGGGCCAGGGAGAAGAGGATTGGTGGACCGGGGAGAAGAGGGTTTGCGGGTGAGGGAGAAGACGGTTGGTGGGCCCGGGAGAAGGGGGTTGGTGGACCAGGGAGAGGAGAGTTGGTGTGCCAGGGAGAAGAGGGTTGGTGGGCCAGGGAGAAGAGGGTTGGTGGGCCAGGGAGAAGAGGGTTGGTGGGCCCGGGAGAAGAGGGTTGGTGGGCACGGGAGAAGAGGGTTGGCAGGCAAGGGAGAAGACAGGGAGAAGATTTTGAAAACAGAAATGAAGAGCATAATAGCATAATCACTCCTTTGCTTTCTTGTTTGCATGATTCATGAAGCTACAAGCTAGTCTCTTTAGTGTGTGGTAAAGCTTCTGCTAGGATAACAGCGTCCTGTATCTTGACATCCTCAACAAAGCCTTGAACACAGCTTTTACTTGTTTAAATCTTACATCCCTATATCTGTGCTAGCAACAGTAAGGTAGTAGAGTGTAAATGGCATGAATGATGGTTTATAAATACATGTAATTGCTGTAGACATTTTCAAAAGTATATATTTATCTTACCCTTTAGCAATCCTGTACATCAAGTCTACAAGCATTTCAGGATCCTTAACGGCAAGAAGAAAGTTTCGGATCACTCTCAATTATATTTTGACAACACCAGTGTGTTAAAGATAAAACAAATTCTTGATAAATATTAACACATTGAGAAATCCATTCAAACTTGTAAAGGCGGCAAAAAGTGGACGTCTTTAACTTCAAACTACAAAAACTACAAAATGAACTAAATACGTAAACCTCGGTACTTAGCAACTACAGTAATGTCGCAGATTTTAGGAAAACATGTAGAAATCTTTGATTCAGTAGTAGGCAGAAAACGTGAACGTTATGGCAATGTGATTACAATAACAATTTGTTGTGAGAGGAGACGGCCTTTTAACGACGGGTCGTTAACAAGCCTCAGTTACGATGCGTGATTGGCTGAGGGCTCGTTTACACTATACCGAATAGGATTTCTGAGGTTCGTTTACACTATAGTGAATAGGATTTCATTGGTTGAGGGCTCGTTTACACTATAGTGAATAGGATTTCATTGACTGAGGGCACGTTTACACTATTTTTTCTGAGGCTCGTTTACACTATAGTGAATAGGATTTCATTGGCTGAGGGTTCGTTTACACTATACTGAATAGGATTATATTAGTTGAGGGCTTGTTTACACTATACTGAATAGGATTTCGTGCCCACACAAAGTCATTGCGAGCCAATTTAAAAGCAAAAGTTTCTCAGGGCACAAATACCAATCTGATAAGTGACATATCACTTTTGAAAGCGTTGCGTCTTACAATAGGAATGGCAGATACAGTAGCTTGTGCCGGAAAAATCGTATGCTGTTTGAAATGGCTCAAATCCACGTTTGACTATAGTAGAGCTGGTTCATAACTGAACCAGAAGTTTCTGTACAAGAATCTCGATGAGAACCTAATAATGATTCTGCATACCAAGCTATTGGGAGAAAAATGTTTCTTTGTACACCCTGCGACTCTGCCCAAGGTATTGACCATTCAGAATCGCAATTAGTTTATAGCTTCACACTAGTAACTCATCCGAAATAGCAGACTTACTTCCTGGAACTCTTTCATCTTCACAGTATCAGAGAGAATCATATGGAGGTTGAACACCAACTCACGGACCTACAATGGAATATTGATTTTGTTTTACAGTGTTGATACACGAGCAACCAAAAGAGCAAAATGAGTTAAGCCTAATCATTACTTTTGTTATAGAAATATCACAGGGGCGAATGCCAGAGGCACAAAACTAGAACTAAATCTAAAGAAAAACTTCAACCAAGGCTATCAAGGTCACGTGCATAATGTCTTGTACTCCTTTTACCGCCCTCAATCAACCACAGTTTTAGAATTGGCTTCCAGTACTCTCACACAGACTGTAACAAAAACAATCTTTATTTACACTCGCTTTGCAGTTACTGATTTACAAGGATTGGAATGACAAAAGGCATGAGTGCTGGGACTCCAGATGTAGTAAAAACTAATCGAGTCTGGAGTCCCTTTTACAATACTTTTACAACACACACACACACACACACACACACACACACACACACATATACACACGCATTTCAGGAGACTAGATAACACCACCACCGATTTTAAGTAGCATAAAATCCACGAAGTGTACTGAAAGGAAAATCACACATATATTTTAATTTAAAAATACTGAGCAAGGCCAGCCATATTTCCCCGATTAACAGTAATGCTACAGTCACTCATCAACAGTCATTACTGACCACTGTCTTTCACAAACATGCATAAACAACCATAGATGACTACCAACATTTACAATCAGTTGGGCATCAGCACCTCTATCAGCGAAGATACATGTCAATCATAGTTGAACAATAGCCACAGTTGGTGTTCACCAAGAAAGTCTGAACTAACAAACTACTTTGCAAAAACAGAGTTTTTAACAAGAACCTGTTCAGGGAATGTAGTACCCCTCAGCTCGTGGTCTGACTCCGCATATGTGATGATTGTCTTTAGAGAACGTCTCAGATGATCCTCACTGAATGCCTGAAACGATAACACAACAACAACGTACTACTTTTATGTACCAGTATATCACAAAGTAAATTTCCTTTAAGAATTTAAAGGGTACTGACTCGCTAGAATAGCTAATTTTAATTGTTCTTAAAAGAAGCCAAAAGCGCCATGGAGCCAGATCACAGAAAAAATTCTAATTGTTGTGCCGAAGGTACTACAACGCACAGCACAATCAAATACACAATAAATAAAATTGGGGATAAGAAGAAAGAAAGAGGCTGTCTTTTTTTTCAAAAAGCATGTCGGAGAAACCAATTAACAAATATGTAAAAAATAACATAAGTGATAACGAATCTTCTCTTGTCACACACACACAAAGAGGTGGAAAACTCTTCTCACAAACACCTCTGCAAAACCAATGCAGTTTAGAGACTACCATAGTCCACCTACATGTGAGGTTCCAATGAGGCTGGACAGTTTAGAGACTACCATAATCCACCTACATGTGAGGTCCCAACGAGTCTGGACAGTTTAGAGACTACCATAATCCACCTACATGGGAGGTCCCGACGAGTGTGGACAGTTTAGAGACTACCACAGGCCACCTACATGCGAGGCCCCGACAAGTCTGGACAGTTTAGAGACTACCATGGTTCACCTTCATCTGAGGTCCCGACGAGTCTTGACAGTTTAGAGACTACCACAGTCCATCTACATGTGAGGTTTCAACGAGTTTGGACAGTTTAGAGACTACCATAGTCCACCTACATGTGAGGTTCCAATGAGGCTGGACAGTTTAGAGACTACCATAATCGATCTACATGTAAGGTACTAACGAGTTTGGACACTTTAGAGACTACCATAGGCCACCTACATGTGAGGTCCCAACGAGTCTGGACAGTTTAGAGACTACCATAATCCACCTACATGTGAGGTCCCAACGAGTCTGGACAGTGACATCGTGACTTGCATCTTGACTCGTGCAAAGTTCTGTTGAAAATAAAATTGTCAGTATTTGTTTTACTATAAAAATTTATTGGATGGAACATTATTTTAGTAGTTCACTATAACGACAGCACTTACAGGCCCGTGAGAGACTATACAGTCCTTGGGCTCAATCATCCAGTGCTCGGCTGATACACGATCGTGTAACTGAATTGATCATATGACACCATCCCAGAAAATCACGTTAATGCACGCAGAAAGTCTAAATTTGCGAGTTGACGGTTTTGAAATAGGTCTAGGTACATCGAATAGTCGTATTATTGAATGCATTTATCAACTAGAAATTGACCAGCAGAAGTTTTGTTTTCTACGAAACAGCTTGGGTCACATGATCACCCCGCATCAACGAACGGCACATGTATTGCTTCAGAGGTAAGTACCCGTGAAAAGGAGCGGTAAAAACTGTTTTGTTGGTGATTGCGTTAACTGTTCAACGTTAATTGAGTACGATCTCTTGTTTGAAGTCAGATTAATTTTTCTTTACAAAACCAAACTTTGATTCTCACCAGCCATATTTTTTTATTTAACTGTATTTATATTGTACAAGTAGCCAATTTCTTCATTTGAGAAACACTCAAATCCTGCGACACTAGTACACTACTATGTGATTTCTGAATACTAGCCTACAGCACATACTTTGAGTTTTACTTTAATAAAAGGAAAACTGTGTGGACGTTTGAACCAAAAATCAAATCTTTTCAGGGTATGACACTGATTTGATTTTTGGTTCAAACGTTCACACAGGCCCACAACGCAAGAGAAAACAGCAAACACTGAATAGTCAAGCGGACTACTACGTAACAATTTCATAAATGGCTGTTTTTATACTATAGACGGATAATCCGTCCAGACGAATTATCCGTCTGCTATTCTACGTCTCCAGTATAAATACGGGACGAACTACGATAAGTACTGAAAGTGCGTCTAGAAGAAGAATCTAAGATTATACGTCTTCACTGACGTAGAGTTTAGTCGTCTGGACGAATAATTCGTCTTCGTGCCCGTATTTATACTCAGACGAATTATCAGACGCACTAAATAAGCTTGCCCAAGTTCGCCCAGACGGATAATCCGTCTCCTGTATAAAAACTGGCATTAACTGGAACAATCAGCTTTTAATTATTATTTTGTAATTAGTAGTTACCTTTTAATTAGTATTTTGTAAAGCGCTTAGAACTTGACTGTATTAGCACTTTATAAATGTTTATTATTATTATTATTATTATTATTATAATTATTATCATAACAAACTATCAGAACATTTGGCTTTAATTTCTTGTAAATGAGTTTTAAAACATACTTATTTTGTGGACCGCAAAAACAGGATACGTCACTTCAGACAGCACATTCACAATGGCTAACCCTTACTTGGGAAGGTGCCTTTTGAGCTAACCAGATAACACCTTCTGAATTGTTAACCCGTACTTCGGATGGTGCCTTCCGAACTGACCAGACAGCAGCTTCTGTAGGACTTACCCCTATTTGATATGGCGCCTTTCAAACTTTGATTGGTAATGTTTATATTTTAACGTAAGCTAACATATGTAGGTTTGTCCTATTAGTTTATTTTACAAGGATACACTTAATTTGGAGCCATGCTCTGTTGTGGGTACCGTACCCAAATTATGGTTAATATGTGGTTATGTTGTAGTGTAGTGTCTACTTAATGAAGACAGTCCAACGAAGACAAAAAATAGTTTCTCTGAAAACGACAGCGGTTAAGGTGGATAGCTATACAGGAAAGCAACTGAAATGTAGCAGCGAAGAACACCACAACAAATAAAACAAACTAAACAAGAATCAAGTTAGTTAGCAAGTTAAATGTTTGACAAAACACGATAACAGAAATGAACCAGTTACTAAATTATTACTTGAAATATTACCACACATTTAAAACATATCAGTTTTACTGCATCTAGCAATGCACAAAAGAATGCAAATAACGGTGGTACTTTGATATTGCTCACATTTCCAATCTCGTAATTCTGTCTCATCAGAAGGTACAGCGAAGCGCTGGCATGTGCGCGGATGTTGCTCACAGACGAGCTGCAATGGTTGAGCAGTCGGGAGCACAAATCTGCACACAGCTCCGTGTCTTCCTCGAACAGCAGCTCTGGAAACTAAATGGATAAAACACAGTAAACTCTTTCCAAAAAGGAGCAGGAAATGGTCCACTAATTATCTTGCTGCGATGCTTGAAAACCCAGAACTTTTGCGCCGACAAATTAACGAATGGTTGTTGTATATTCCAAAGGGAAGCATCTTAGAGTTGGTTTCACTGGGTCACGTTAGAATTCTGAAAACTGTTCAACATTTATACATGTTCAAAAAGCCGATAGAGCGATTAAAAAGAGGTTGAAAGTATGCCCTATTACTAAGTCTAAAACACTAGTTATTCTGTTTCATGTGGAACGTATGCCGTTCATGCTAAACAGTAATACAGACACACCAGTTATTCTGTTTCACTTGGAAAGTACTAAATTACGTATTAATATAGAGACATCAGTTATCAGTCTCTCTGGTCAGAGCAAAATTCCAGGACTTTTCCAGGTATTTTCCTGGCGAATGGAGCTTATTCAAAAATTGCATTATAACTCCCCCCTGCCTCTCTCAAACACACAAATACAAAGTTTCCTCCAGCAACTTCTTCATTTGGCACACTCCGACGTTCCTTGGCAGTAGGAAAACTGCAGAAAACGGCAGACATTATGCAATATCTTCTAAGAATAGCTTGAACACAGAAATGTCAGCATTCCACAAGAATAAGTTGGAAGATATTTTAGTATCCTTAGTTTTTCTTTTATTTATATAGGGCAAAAATAATGTCTAAAATCTAACCAGTCCGTAATAATTATAGTACGTGGGCTGCAGACTCAAAATTCAAGGATTTTTCCAGGTTCCTATGAAAAAACTTCCGTTTTTCGAGGAATACCAGGCATTTAAAGAAAAATTCCAAAATTCAAGGAATTCCGGGTTTTCCAGGTGGCGTACGAACCCTGTACGCCGTTTCATTTGGAAAGTACTGAAATACGCAATATATATGTAGAAACACCAGTCATCCTGTTCCCTGTGGAAAGAACTGAAATACGCAATATATATGTAGAAACACCAGTTATCCTGTACGCTGTTTCATTTGGAAAGTACTGAAATACGCAATATATATGTAGAAACACCAGTCATCCTGTTCCCTGTGGAAAGTACTGAAATACGCAATATATATGTAGAAACACCAGTTATCCCCTTCCCTGTGGAAAGAACTGAACATGTAATATAGAAACACCAGTTCATCGCATATCGCTCAAAAGTCCTAAAGTTGATTCAGAAATGTTTTACATTATGCTGCATAACTTGCTGACCCATGAGACGGTGCAATTTTGAGACCTGCAGCTTGCATATTGCTCAGAAAAATCATAAGGGCAACAACATACCTTAAAGAATTTATTTGAATCTTCATTTTTCTCCATACTGATCTAACATTGCTTTTCAAAGCCTGTAAAACTAATTTATTCTACAGCTATTTACATGTACAAGCAGACAGAGCCAGGTAGGTATAACTCAAACTGAATTTCTGCAACAAGGAACGTACCTTGTAGACAATTGAGCGCTGTGTAGAAAACAGATTCTGAAGGACTGTTTCACTCTGATTGCAGTTCAAACATAAAAGCAGTACACGCAACACTCCACTTAGGATCACACGAAGGGTATCTGAAGTGGAAACAGTCTGCAAAAAAGTGAAATGGACAAAACATTGCTCAGAACAACAATACACAGTTAACAACAATATATAAGATATACTTTAAAGATATATGCAAAAACATGTATTCTTGAACTTCCAGCAACGGCAGAAACTGGAGTAAACTGATGGTTATGAGCTGATACACACCAGCTGTGGAACCAATTAAAAAACCAGAAATTCAATAACCAAAGGTTTGCGGTTAATTATAAGAGTAAGAATCAAGGTATTAGCCCAGTCAGAAGGGGATAAAAAGTGGTCAAAAAACAAAAACAATTTACTTGAATTACATTAAAGCGATTCAATTGAAATTATTCATGGTAAAATTACTGTGACTAAAGTTTCATAAAATATCGATGCTGTTGTGAAAACCAATACTCCTTCTGTCAAATTACAATCACACTGCAAGGTCATAAAATACAGTTTATTTCGATTTCCTCCGCTGTATCAATCTTGAAGTAAACAACTGTATTGAAAAATTAATTTACCCAATGTCACTCAAAAATACACTGGAGCCCGTATCTAAAGCACTTTTTGTTTGTGAGGAATGGTGCGATATTGTTCCCAAAACAAACTATAACTTTACAGACCTGAATCTTTCTTTGAAGTAGCTCGTTTAACCCGGGCCCCGACTAAAATTTCCTTGATTATATGTTCTTCATTTGTGGCAACTTTAATTAAGATTAATTACATCTAAGTTTCCAATTTTTTTCTTATTCGATGTTGTACCTGTATCAGACAACACGAAACTGCGTCAAAAAACGAAATAAATGCTCGACTTTTGCCTTGATATGTCCATCTCGAGTTCGCTATCTTTAATTCTACTTGGAAACACTTGTATTGCGTAGAATTCGCCGATAACAGTCGACTGAAGTACGAACTAAAAGCAAAAGATGCTCAACTTCGGTGTCCCAAACAAATGACGTCATCAATAGCAACCGTAGTATTATGAGCAGTCGTGTTTTGGGAAAGCGGATTACATGGGCAGTGACGCACTGCGCTTCCTATTCGGGAAATATGGACAATCGCTGACACAAAAAAGCAGTTGGTTCTTCAATATTGCGGCCAACACGGCTGACTTGACAGCCAACTTCAATGAAAATTTTTGGCACTTTCTCATTACCAAAAGCAGTTTTTGTTTGGACAAAACTTATGCAAAAATAATAAAGATTCGATATTTATTCAAATTTTGACGTATCATTTTTGACCCCTAAGATGGGGCTAAGACCTTAACTCAGCTTGAAGGAGAGCACAGTTGGGTGCATGTGACATTCCTGTGTCTGGCGCCAGTTATCAACACTTTGGTGCATGTTACATTCTTGAGTCGTATCGTTTCTGCACTTGTAACGTACGTTAACACCGTTTTATACTCTAAACAATAATTTTCCCCTCAACTAACAAGAAACTGGCTCAGGCTCAAGAAACTAGTTGTGTTCTCTCTTAGACGTTCAGTTTTGATGAGATAGCTAACTGTTTAACATAGGAACATTTTATTAAGCGCTGTTTACTGTCGCTGATGTACCAGCAGCCCTTAGACGTATCTGGTACAGAAAAACGAAACAACTCGTCTATAGAGAACATACTTGTGTTACAAAGGGACTGTTCCCGCCCAAGACAAAAGCTGCAAACACTTCAACTACTGATTACCACCAACTCTTTCCATAGTTAATTCTGAGTGTTACTCGTCATGGTGACAATACAATAGAAGCGCACTCACGCTGACGATAAGCTCCAATGTGTCAAGCACAACCATGTTCACCTCAGCAACCAGCACACCTTCAATTCGTGCGTTAACCTCAGCCTCTGGTCGTGCCCTGGGAAGTTAGAACAGTAAAGAACATTTTTGTAATACACCACAGTGCCCCCATAAACCGTAACTTCAAATGGAGGCCAAGTTCCAAAAATACAGCAAATGTATGAGAACTTAGAACTGACCTCTATTTGGTGTTGTTGTTTATGATCACTGGGCATAAAAGGTCTATGCAGTACTCTTAACAAATTAACAAATATGCTCACAATTCGCGATAAATTTCGGTCACTATCAGCAAACGGTAACGCAGTATTCCTATAATCCACGGAACATCTAAGTTGTGTTAGATTAATTGGTAGTTAAACATTGTACATTTTCTACTGGTGAGGCAGGGTACGGAAGAGACAGTCTCGTCAGGCCAAGGGGCACACAACAAAGGCATGTTTTATACCCACATTTGTTAGCATCTCAAGATATCGTAAAACTTACATACACCAAGTTGATATTTTCTTTGGAGGAAACAATAAGACAATCTAACGAAAAATCCTTAAATTGCGAATTCCATTTTGACAATTCGGGAAAGCCATACTATGGAGTACGTCCTGCACACAGGCACTAATATGCTCACCTGTCGCGCTGTTCCGCCTGCTGTCTGTACTGGGTCTGATCTTTGCGCCATCTTAACTTTGGCTCTCCCACTGCCAACTGGCTGCGATCTACTTACAAAGAAATAAAATACGCAAATTTTACTACGAACTTGAACAATTGCAAACCGATGTTCGCCTTACGTACGTGTCATTACGTACACCGGTAAGTAGATCGATACGTATACCGATAAGTAGTTCGATACGTAGATTGATACAAAGACTGATACGATACCAATACAAATACTGATACGTAGATCGATAGGAAGATCGATACGTATATCAATACAAATATCGATACGTAGATTGATACGTAGATCATTACGTATACCGATACAAATATCAATACGTAGATCGATATGAAGATCGATAGGTAGATCGATATGTATACTGATAAGCAGATCGATAGGTAGATCAATACAAAGACCGATACGTTATACCGATACAAACATGGAAACATAGACCGATATGTATACTGATACAAATACTGAAACATAGACCGATATGAATATTGATACGTAGATCGATAAGTAGATTGGTACGTATACAAATAAGTAGACCAATAGGTAGATCGATACGAAGATCAATACGTATACCAATACAAATATCGAAATGTAGACTGATACGAATATCGATAAGTAGATCGATACGTAGATCGTTACATTTACTGATCTGAATATCGATACGTAGATTGATACGTAGATCGTTACGTATACCGATACAAATATCGATATGTAGATCGATATGAAGATCGATAGGTAGATCGATATGTATACTGATAAGCAGATCGATAGGTAGATCAATACAAAGA
>JAOEJI010514052.1:0-15908 GCA_025448255.1 Umimayanthus chanpuru
TTTTGGGTGGGGGGGCTTTTTAAGCCCCCCCCCCCCCCCTTCCAGGCCCAGGAACTCCAAAAAAGCCCAGGCGGAATAGGGTTAAGTGTTTTTCAGTCAAGCTGTTCGTTTCTCCAATTACAAAGGACTAACAAATTGTAGTTGTTCGTTCGTGGTCTGTCGAAACAAAACCATTCTAGCTGTGTACAGAACCTTGGTTGCACGACAAATCAAAATTAAAACAATTGTTAAACGAACATGTTCCAAAATCCAATAAGACGCCGAGTGTTTGCAGAACCAATCAAAACCAATCGCTCTACCAAACCATCACTCCCAGTCATTATCGCCCTTTGATAGATTCACAAGTAACTTGACTGCGACTGTGTTTTTGCCTAACTTGTAGGCATTAAGAGAGGAGGGGGGGTGTTACCACAGAAACTGTATGATAATCTTGAGCGCGCTAAATGTATTATATCAGTAACTATCAACCTGGCGAGGGAGACAAAATGTCTTTAGAAAATGTCGTATACCAAGGCAAAACTAGTGATACATTTGGAGGCTCCAGAAATCAGGCTTTAGAGAGTTAAATTTTGAAGTGCTGGTGGTGTTTATTGTAAGTTATCCAGAAGAAATCTGCAGTAAAGTAATTGTCTGTTCGCTTGGGATGGCAGCAGGAATATTTGTCTAGAAAAATCTAATCATATAGAATATAACAAGTGTTGCATGCATGCTATTGATAACAGCAAGTTTGCTCTGGGAAGCATTAACACTCAAAACGTCGTGCAGCTTTCCATCCCAACCTTATGCCATAAAACATATCATATCAGCTCTTGTTTATCAAACCTACTCATCAATGCAGTAAAACGTGCGGGTTTTTTTCTAAAATCTAGGTAAAATTTGTCTACCAGTGTTTTGGTTGGGACCTTTTTCAAAACAGATACCTTTTGCCCTCGACCAACTAGCAAAAGGAAAACTGAGAAGGGAAAAGTCAAGCCTTTACTGCAGTTCTTCTGATAGAACTTGTACAGAAACTGAAATTGAAGTGATGTTTTGTTCTATGAAAAAACAAAAGCAAAAAGTCCCGCCCGATATCTGTAACGTACCAGAGATTGCGAGCAAATAGATTTGTCCTCAGCTTGTTCAGGACATGTTGAATAGTTTGCTACGATGGTGTTTCAAGAACGGTAATTACATTTTCTTGTATCATGACTAATGATCAAATAGTATATTGGCAATAAAAACAGCAATAAACATAAAATATTATATCTGTGGGAAAGGTATATTGACAGAATTAGTCAGAATATGATGGAGTGCTAGTCTGAACTTGTTCTGAACAAACCAAAATCCTGACCTAGGCTTTCAAGACAAAAAAGTTTCTCAACATACTTCTTCAGTTTCTGTTCTGCAATCATTGTCCAAAACACAAGTCGGCCCTAACGTTCAAGAACCTAACTAACTTCTTCTCACCTTGTTTACGTTATTACATGTAGTCAGTGTCCCTGTTTGTATTGATTCCCACGTTTTGGGCCTTTTATCTTTCAAAAAATAGCACTTGAAAGATGCTCAGTGAGAATCCACGACTTTTAGCTTCTCTGGAATTCAATAATGCTACGTCACTGGGATTCGAGTAACAGTTAATCCGCTAGAGTTAATGGGACTTTCGCCAACGCGTGGAGTCGTGATCAAATCCACAAACCAAATGAAGTGATGTGTTTGTATTGATGGATATATGGATGTGTAACCGATGAACAGCGCGATAAACCAATTAACCCCAAGCTCTCTGTGAAATAGAGTCCGAGGAAAAGTTTAGACCTCAAATCTGATGATGGATCGTTCAGTTGTTCAAAGACAGCTACACTTTTTAACGATAGTATTAACATTTTCTGTATAAAAAAATAAAAATATTTTGTGGTGTCATCTTGGATGACTTCTTATATCTCAACGTAATAAGTTTTTCTCGTTACTTCTTCGTGAAACAATTGGCGACGTGAAAATAAAAATGATTGTCTATTGACTCTCCCGAACACTGATGCACCGGGACGCGACAGGCAAAGTCTTTGAACGACTGCAAAATGAAGCAAAATAGAACATCAAATAAGAAAACAACAAGGCTTTTACGGATTTGAAAGACAAAGCGTTTTGTTGCTGCACTGACTGATATTTTGCAACAGAAAAATGTGTGGTTTACGGTGCAATCAACAAATAAACTGATTCGGTGCCCGAGGCAAAAGGTAATAGTTGTACGAGTGGTTCACCCATGTTACGATCTCATATCCGGTTAGCTTTCAAAACCTTTGACTTCTTTTAAGTTCTTTGGTGTTTGTGTGCCTTTTATCTCAAACATGCACGTCATTAGGAAAGCTCGTTTCAAATTGTATCTCTCAAATACCTGTTTTAAGGAATTTAAACAAATAGAGGGCTTGTCTTGAGTACAGTCCATGAATTTTAAGATAGCAAAAAATGCGGCAGATTTCGCCTTGACAACTTGGCTGCCGCAAATGTTAATAAAACGGGATATGTAAAGCAGAAAATATTATGTTCGGAGACGCATTAAATCCAATCTTTCAATGTCACGTTCGAACTAATCATCTACTTACATTCAAAACACATGATGCAGTGCAGTGATAACAAAACTCAGCTAGCTCTCAGCTCTTCAAACAGTTTACTGCCTTTTCAACGCATCCGAGATGGCAAACTCCGATAAGTCCAAATGAGATGTTAGAATATCAAAATTGCCAGATGACTCAGATCTAATATTTAGAAAAATGAACGGTAACGGGGTTACGCATTTTTGGCAACGAACTTGTTGGCTCTTAGTGCTCATTAAATCTGATTTTCTTTCTCCGCACTTAGGGTAAAATCTAATTACGATATCTAGAACACACAAAGATAGATCTCCCGAAAGAATAAATTCTTGTTAACTAGCCAGAAACGGAACACTACTGGTTTTCTTATCTCTCTCAACGATGCCAAGTGCATATCATTTGTGAAGTGTTAGAGATATTAAACTTGCCTGTGTAGCTCGGCATTGCTGAATTATTACAATCAATTGGCCGAGCTACACGGGACACTGCACTGGGTAGAACAAAGGGATAGTCAACTTTGTGATGCCAAAGCCGTTTTATTACCAGCCAAATTTTCGTAAATATACTAAACATGGCATTCAATTGCCTCTCGGAAATAAAAGCGCGTCACTTATCACTAGACGTAACCAGAATTTTAGGATCTGTTTAAACGAATTCAACAACAATGTTGGACGGTTGATGAATGAGAAGTTTGAACCAATAAAATCTGAACCAACGGCGTCTAACATCATCCAGCATGATGTTAGGATGTTCAAATGGATCCAACGTGTTGCATGTTTGACCAGTATGTTGGATCGTTTTGATCAAGCCTTTAGAGGGAAATGTATGACAGTACAATTTACAATTTACAATTACAATATGCTTTATTGACATGACCGTTAAGTATTGTCAAAGCAAAAGTCTTTGAATATAATCATATAATCACTAAGTTCTACATATAGCATTCATACATTATTCAGTATTAAATAATAAGAATTCGACTTTATCTGGGCTTTGCATAAAATAACTAACATTTAACTTTTGCCTTCTTCAATAAAGATTCTTGACAGTATTTTATATATTTTCTTATGTTTGAACTGTTTCGTAATAATCAAACCATGTGTTTATGCATTCTCCAGCAAGTTTCCTTTTGGAAAAAACTTGTCAGTAATTCGATATGCGCAGTGCCAGGGGTAAGGATCGCTTGTTCTAATGATCCAGAAGTGACGTCACACTCGAATCCACCAACAAGCCAACGAGTGTCCAGGCATGACTAATGTGTTTATTGCAACGAAAAAGAAGCTTCGTTAAGGTTGGTATAACTTCTCCTCTTTCAGGAAAAGGAAAGAAAACGAATTATTAAGTCAGTTCTAAACTGTTTTCCTCTAATTTTCCATGCGAGTTGTCACGTCCATTTAAACATTTTAAGTGTTCAGTTGACTTTGAAAGGAGGAGGGCCAGGGGGTGACATTTTTAGTTTGAACTTGGTTATCGTTTTGAACAGAACTGTGGGATTCGGTACGCACGTTCCAAATTTGGAGTGTATGCAGGTAAGGGTTTCACGAAAAGCACCGCACACCCCACCACAGCACAGTGATTGAGGAGTACCCCCCTGGCTAACTTAACAGCAATTAAGGGCTCTGGTTTGCATCATCACAGCGGATTACTGCCCCACCACTTAGGATCTGTTGGAAACGAAACATACACAAGAATACAGGAAAAGGACCAATTATTGAAGGTCACGAAATCCGAAGATGCTATCACTTCCAAGCTTGTTTTATTCCAGATGTTGCCAAGAGTTAAGACCAATCGCCGAAAAATCCCCAAAATAATCTCAGATATGTAGTTGAAGACTGATACAGAAAAGTTGACAAACGCCGCTACCTTCAATCGCTGAATAAACCTTTAGAATATAAAGAATAAACCAAGAACTCGAGAGATGACTGGACAGCTGTGAGGTCCGTAGAGGCCACGTATTAAATTGCACGTGAGAAACAGCAGACCACACAAAAAACAGATTTACACCTTCCAACTGTCGGTCCGACACGATAGTTTTGTGTTTAGAAACCACATGCTATTTTGAAACAGCAGATACGTGAAACTACCAAACTTCCGTTCAATTCAATTCAATTCAATTCAAAAAAACCTACTAGTACTACAACAGATGTCTGTGGAATGGAACTATTCTTTTGATATTAGTTGATAGTTCTCGCATTGCTTCTCAGAAGGAAGGATTTAACAAAAACCCTGGTGCCTCGCCCCGTTAATGGTATTGTACCGCAATAGCTCATTGGATGCAATAAACATCCACGTAGCACTCAATGTGTCTTCTTTGCTGTAGAGCTGAGCTTTAGAGTTATTTCTTTTTCATTTATCTATCTACTTACTTACTTACTCACTTGCTTACTCACTTACTCACTCACTCACTCACTCACTTATAATGGCTATGGTTTAATACGTATTCACTTACAGCACCTACTTACTTACGCTTTTACCTATTTACTCATTAACTTTAGACGTATCAAAATATTCATAGTAATTTATATTATTCTCAACCCCGTTAATGTAGAACAAACGGTACACTTTCTCAGTCACTCTTGTACTTTACAAGTCAATCACATACTCCTCAAAAAATTAATATCTCGTCAATAAATCTGTCCACCCAGACACCATCAGGGCCACCAGATCCTGTGGCCAAGTGATCGTGGGTATGTTTAAAAAAAGCTGTTCAGTGGGTCTCAGATCGGAAGTGGGTCCCAGATCGGAAGTGCTGTGTCAAACCGGGCTCAGCTTCTGATTTCCTCGGTTGTTATAAAACCACAGCAGTTCAGTAAACAGAACTGTCAGCTTAAAAGGACTTTCGAACACATATTATACACAGTGAGAAGTGCTGACTATCCTTTACAATCACGATAGAAACAACTTCTTATGCCTCTAGACAGTAACTGATCAGCAAGCTCCAAACACTCTTTTCTAACAAGAAAAAGATAATTTGATTGACCTAATTTTTTGAAAATTTAACCTCAGTCGTTCTTAAATTGTTCTTATATCTATAGATAATAAAATTACTTTGTTTGAAAAGTTTAGAAGAGCAAATAACATTAAATAACGCACATATTACACATCCACTACACAACTTTTGGAACAATTCTATAGTTTTATTGTCAAAATTATGAAGCTTGATTGATAGGTATAATTGCTTATTCAGAACTCATTTAGAAACGTTTTACGATTTTCAAGCTGCAGCCTGAACTTGTTCTTTTCAGATTTTAAAAATCGTTCTTCGATTTTGATAAATCTAAACTACGTTGTCTTTATTTTTATACAGTTATGCTCCAGATTTATTTTGTTGTGCACTCTTATGGATTGGGTGGAGAGTCTCTCAGAGAGACGTTCACTATTTTCACTTATGCATTAATCACTGCTCGCAGTTTGAGCACTCTGGTGACTCCACAATGCATTCCAACAATGTGTAACCGTACATCGTGTGCCCAAGTTTACGAGCTGCCATAATGCCATGATGGTGGTAACCGGGAGGGCACATTGTTCTATTCTTTATGCAGTTATAGTTAAAAAAAAGTGCGTTTTGTCAGTTATCTTTTTGTGCGTAATCATTAATATGACGAAAAATTGCTTTGATTGGGAACAAATAACTTCAAGAACAAAAGCATGCGATATGCTACCATACGTAACGGAGGAGCAATACAATGAAATGGGAAGTAAATGGGCTCAACCCGGCATACACAATGCTCTACTCAAATAATTTTAATCCAATCCAATCACAAATGAAATCTGATGAATCGTAATCCAGTTCCATCTGTGCCACGCTGTACTTAACTTCATAACCAACAGTATTGTTTTGTTTGAAACATTTTAACCAGATATAGTTTCTTATTTGATGTATAATTAGAACCTCATATTACAGAAATAACACAAGAAATAAAGAATATCCAGACTTGTCAAAAAAAGTCACGTTCCACGATTTGAAACCATTCCCTTGTTCTCTTTAAGTTTTTGGAACATCGTAGCCAAACGCCCAAATAGTGATTCTTGTTTGCTCAAATTAACGCTCATTTTATAAATTATAGTAATGAGGTTATATAAAATCTTGTGAAATGTTCAGTAGCATTTTGTTTTGATCTTGAAGTTACCGTTTTATAATTTGGCTCGAGCGGTGAAAGGCGATTATGTTTGTTCAGAGATTTCCGCTTATGGCTGCACGCTCAATTTTTTATGGTTTACCGCCAACAGCTACGTTAATTCGAAAACGTCTCCAGTTCTCTAATTCCCGACAAAGAACAAACGGACACAACTGCGTCGGCAGTTGGGCAAACGGAAATCAGCTGGCCGTACGTTTACTATCAATTCATCTCATAAAACCTCATTTTTCATATAAAAAAAAAACGCTCGGATTGAATCGCGATATCCAGTTGCTGTACAGTCAAACATTTTTGAAAAGCTTAACTCAAACATTTCGCTTTAAAAAAATATTAAACTACTTTGACTTGCAAACTTTGTAAAACTCCCTGTCTTCATATTTCTCAACACGTTTAGGATATATATAGCTATAGAAAATTTTTTGTTTTAGTACGCTTCTTTCATTCAACGATAGGTAATAGATAATTAAGGTGGTTTGAGTCCAGCAGCGATTCAGAAGTCTGCATTGGTCCAAAGCAGTGACGAAAAATCGCAAATTTCCAGGCCTCTCTCCTGAGACGTTGAAGACATTTTCCCTTCAACTACTCACAAAAATTATTCGAGTTTTGAATTGTTATGTTCTACTTGAAAATCCACTAGCACTACTGAAAGACAATCCTTCATTCTAGCCAGAGGTAAAATAAAATTTTGTTTATAATGACAGAGTTCTACATTCTGACCATTGTCGTTCTTAGATGTTCAAACATCGAAGTTATCAATCTTTATGACAAGTCGCAATCACAACTACCAACTTCTAATTCAATTCAATTTTTATTTTGATTTCGGTTATTTAACGAGCTTTCGACAGCTGATTCAAAATTTGGGCATTTTTAAATTGTTCCGCTTCATTCCCTCGGGGCATCAAGCAAATGTTTTATGCCAAATTCTGTTACGTGAGAACAAGATTTTATAAAGTCACTAATAAAACGGTATTAAATGACAAAAAGTGATCTTGCCGTGTACTTTAAAGCTGATTACTTTTTCAAGCCAAGATTGTTGGTACATCAACATTAACTCAAGTGTCATACTGTATGTTTTGCGTTCTGGCAAAGCAAATTGTATATTAAAGTTGGTTAGTCTTGCTCGACAAGAAAAAAGTGGCACTTCAGTAGGAGCAAAAACATCAGTAAAATCTCAGGTCTGTGGCAGGTGTTACCCCATTTGACGACCCATAAATGTTTTCAGCACCACTTACTTCCATTCCCACGATTATCAAAGCACTCGAAGACGTTTGTCATCCAACCATTTAGGAACTGGAATGAAAATCACCTATTGTTTACCACCCAGCAGAAACTCAATCTTTTTTTCTAATCTATCGCAGGCTAAAATCAGACTTCGCCAAAATCTCGTTCGAAATATCATTATCGATATCGCATCCATTCTCAAAAACTGATTTACGCAGCGATGTAGTAAAATCGATGAGTCTGCCGAATTGCAGAATCTGATAGCAATACAAAGCACCTGGTACACAGTCTTTGTCCTATCTCCTCACAAAGATTCCCAGCAGCGAGAATGACCTTGGGCTAAGTTTGCTGACAGATGATATATTAACTGGCTACTAACTTGTAATTGCGGTGTCTTCCGATCTCCGAAATTGTTTTTCGTCGTTTATATTACTTCGAGGAGTGATTCAATAAATATAGCTTTAGTCTTCAGTTAACAGTAATCACCAGAGAAATAGTGGAGTCCTAACATACTTTTATTTCCAAACTTCCAAAGCTACAGCACATTTTAAGTTTGAAAATTTGTATGTTTCTTGGAAAAGTAATGAACAGCTTTGAATAGGATCTATATTACACTTGATATTTGTTCTTTTTTATGTTGCGTGCTTCTCATAGCAAAACAACTACGGAATTACTATTTAAAGCAATTCTGAATTTTGTGACTTTTGAACTTTGTTCTCGTTTACTTCCTTTGTACCCTTGACTCTGCTTTCACAATTTCGAGATGCTTTGCTGTTTTGCTAGCTATTTAAAAAGTTTCCGGCTTTACTGAAGACGTGACATTCCAGTCTTCAAATTTCACAAACAGGCTTACATTTGACGAACACGAGTAGTCGTTGTTTCGTAATCCCCTCAATACTTGCAAGTGCTTCTTGAGTTGGTAACAGAACAACGCCAAATGGACACGAACGTTAAAAGAATTTCACTGGATGTGAACCATCACTTACTCTTCTTCCTCTCGTTTTTGTTATTATTATTTATTACTTAATAATAATAATAATATGTAAAGTTTGTTACTATCATCATCATCATTATTCTTATTATTCTTATTATTATTACTACTACTACTACTATTGACATCATCCAATGACAATTTACAATCAGCATGAAGCTTTTCGTGTTTAACCAGGCTGTAGAGTGCAGGAACCACTTGGCCGCAAGCCCAAAATGAATGTTTTAAACTTTCTTTTATGAATAGATGTCTTTTAAAAACTTTGTATGTTTTTGCAATTTTATTCAATTCATGTTTGTGAAGTTGCGCCACTGTGTACTGATATTTCTGTTGTCTTGAGTACTTCTACAACAAAGACCTATTATGTTGGCAATGTTGTTGCTCTTTAAAGCTGCGAGGCAGTGCAAACGGTTTGAAGCTGGGATCCTTCTATACACGTTTAGTGCCCTTAGCGACAATGCCTGACGATAAAGTGAAACTCAAGCTCTTTACCTATATCGAATAGGTAACCCTGTTTAGGTAAAGGTTCATTCATGAACACAACAACAGTGAAATAATACACAAAACGCGCAAACTGTCCCATTTAATAGTCTCTATTGCCATTGATCAAAGCACACTCCTATCAGATATTTATTGGAACTTGAACAAAAATAACTGTTGTCTAATTTTATGATATTTTTGAGCTTTAAAATAGAACAAAAATGGGCATGTTATGAGGTATCATCAAGTTATCTTGTAATATTATATAGGGGGAAATGTTGTACGGGTTGTATAAACATTTCGCATTAAGTCCATGAAAATATTCTTCTTTCATAGCAATAACATTCAATAAATCGCGTTGATTATTGTCATTTGTCAATACGCGAATCCTGGGTAATACGCTTGAAACGTTTTCCCATTCTTTTACATTTTGCGAAGTTTTAAAAGTTCGTCTTAATTTTCCAGTTTACTCTGTTTCCGCTTGTCCCAAGACTGCAAATGTTTTTTTTAAAAAAACTAAGAATTGGTATCCGTTTATAGCTTGCGTATGTTCTTAAACTGATAGTGATTAATCGCAATTGTAAGGTAAGCAAACAACTCTGATCAGCAACATGTATATTCAATATTTTTACCAGCAACATTACAACAACTAATCTACCACACAATCATAATGAGAAACTCTTCCTTTTTACAATTTGAAATAAATTAGCATCGCTTAGTGATAACCGTTTTAACTAAGGTAAATGACATTTGTACCAAACAACATTAGTGGTATACGTAGTAACCACTGCGCCTCCACTTCTTACCTTCACGATCAAAGCCCACTGGAAACCAGAGCTGCTCTCTTTCCTCACCAAACCCGGTTTGCTAACTGACCCACACCAACCCAGAGTTTTATTAAAAGGCAGGACGGAAATTAATCCGGAGTGTTGGGTTTCGTGGTTGGACGAATGCAGGACGCCACCTTAATTACGACAATCACGTTGAGTGATAGATGTATTAGAGTTCTTCTCTGCATGGTGTGATAAACCTAGCTTGGCGATTGTATGCGGCAGGTCTCCTCTATACTATTATAACACTATGAAGGGTCGTGTGAACTGCGGATATAATCACGGAGGCGCTTCTCTGGTGAATGACCTGTAAATTATACACAGAACAAGTCTTTACTGATATTAAACCACACTATGGCGGATGAACAACTGTCGAATTCAGACTGGTTTTCTTTTAGAACCTAGCACTCGTATCCTGCCCCTATTTTTTTTTAAAAAACGGAAATGCACCTTTGGGGGTATCTCTCAGTGGAAAGGTAGATCATCTGGAAAGGTAGATCATCTGGACACGTCTCCTTCCATTGAATGTATAATTAATTGTCTTGTCTAATTCGTTCTAAGTTAACAGATACTTTTCTAAACTTGACACCTTTGTAGTTTTAGGTTTAGGTTTAGTTTTGGAGGTGCAAACCAATTGGAAAATGTTGGATTGTTGCAGTTAGCTGTTGTTTATAATATCAGTTGTTGAACAACACTTGTTCCAAACTAAAATCTAGTTAGGAATCGTCTTTAAAACTTCCCGAGTTTTTTGAAGTTCTGTTCAAGCTGCTGCTAGTTTTGTAAACAAGTTTAAAGCTGCGGGTAAGTTGACTTCACATACAAGATGTGTGTGTGGTTTTTGTTACCACAGCGAGACTATGACGCTGACAGAATCCGATGTGAAAGGCACTTACCATTTATTGCAAGGCCCATTCAAGAATCTCTTGAAATGCTTTTCAATATGGTCAGAAGTAATCCTAGATTAACATAATCACGATAATGACCAAATGGTTCCAGTAATTACAGCAGTAACTTTTCTCGGTCTCTGCCACTCTAGAATAACGAAATCGACATGTCTGAGAAATCAAATCTGTTTTTAAGGCATAAAACCACAAAATACACTAAATGTTATTCGAGTAGGCAGGTAATTTGCTTTGACTAAGGAACAATTAGACATAAACAAACAAAAACCCAAACCCGATATTACCAACTTCAGTGTAAACAGAAACTTGACCAGATAACCCAAAGTAATTACTCTAACAAGGAGCAGTAGTAAACATAGATGGCGCCGAGAATATCTGCAGAACAGAATCAAACAGTAGCCGACCGAATAACACAAATTATCTTTGCATTAGCGGGCTAATACGACAATCAGCAATCAATTATTGTTTACTTACCCTCGGGGCGAAGTGTAGCCGATTGCCCGGGTATAAGAAATTCAGGAGCCACATTAGATTTTACAGCTGGACTAATCTTCTCTCTGATAAGTAAGGAAGCCCAGCACAAAGTGTGCTCTCATAAAACCACACACTTTTTCAGGAAAATGATTTCTGAAATAGACCTTGTTTTTGGTTTGGTGGAATTATGCTTCGTGCAGTACTGCCACTGGGAGCACCTGACATTGTGCGGTGGGTTCGGTTTCCGTGTGCTTGGGGCAATTTCATTAAATCTTTATGAATTTCTCTCACACCTAATTCGGTTTTTACCGATGTACCATCCTAACATTTCACAATTGATAACAAGATATCGATTTCCCACTATTTTCCATTTTAGATGATATTTCATTTGATTTTGAAAGCTGTTAAATTTTGTAAATCTGACGCAATGCTCTTTTTAACGCTTGTTTTGCATCTTTCAGCTTCCCGTTTCGGTAATGACGTCATCACGCGTTCTCGGCACTACCATTTTGCTTTGAAGTCACACGTGCTCCGCCACACTTAAGGTTGCAGTGAATGTGTGGTTGGATCAACAAGGGTTAGAAATTTCATTATTTTTGCCGTAAAGTAGAATTGATGTCAAACTAACGTTTCGAGTACCAACCCTTCGTCAGAACAAACTGTAGTCTTTCACTGTAAATTCAGGTTAAGCAGCTGTACGCAAAGCAGCTGCTTTGAATCGTCCTATGCTGGTGGAGATCACAGAAAGCGAATTCTTCGGTAAAAAAAATAAAAGAAACTTTCCCAAATTCAAATATCGTTTTAACTACCCATTTGCGTTACCATTACCGTTACCTTTACCGTTGTCGTTACCTTTACCATTATTGTTGCCGTTACCTTCTATTACCATTACCATTACCATTACTGTTACTATTACTATTACCATTAGCAATACCATTACCTTTAATTTACCATTATCGTTACCATTACCGTTACTTTTATCATGACCGTTACCATTACCATATTCGTTGTCGTTACCGCTACCGCTACAATTACCATTACCGATACCATTACCGTTACCATTACCATTACCATTACCGTTACCATTACCATTACCGTTACCGTTACCATCACCATTGCCATTACCGTTACCATTACCATTACCATTACCGTTACCATTACAATTAACGTTACCATTAAAGTTACCATTTAAATACCATTATCGTTATCATTACCACACCATTTTTCTTACCGTTATCGTTATCGTTACCATTGACATTCCGTTATCATTACCATTAACATTAACATTACCGTTACTGTTATCGTTGCCGTTATCGTTACCATTATCGTTTCCGTTATCGTTACCGTTACCATTACTATTAACATTAACATTCCCGTTCCCGTTTCCACTACCATTATCAATGCCGTTATCGTTACCATTACCATTACGTTACCATTACTACTATCATTACCATTACGTTACCATTACTACTATCATTACCGTTATTGTTACCCTTATTGTTACTGTTATCGTTACCATTAACGTTAGCATTACCGTTACCGTTATGGTGACCATTAACCTTACTTTCAGTTAACTTTATAATCTCATACACAGCTACTATTTTGACATCTTTGTGAGTTTAAAAAGTAATGCCTGGAAAGATGAGCTGTGCCAAGCACCATTACCTTACAACTCAAAATTGAGCAATCATACAAAACAGCAGCAACTATTTACTGTCCTAGACATTTAAGTTTGCTAAGTGTGTGTTCCCCATTGACACCTGTCAAAACAACACAACAAGTGGATATGTACCAAATCTATGAAAATATTCAAGACTTGTAAATACTCGTAGAAACATTAGCTCCAAATCCTCATCCGAGTCTGACTCGAACTATACTAAGCAGACAAAAGTAAGAAGTCTTGACTCTCAGGAAAACTTATTATCTCAAATAATCACCCCGAATTGGCACCCCCCACCCTCATCCTGCAGTAACTCTAAAACATGCACCTGGGTGCTTAGTAAAGAAAGATGCTAAATAGTCAGTTACGTTTGATGACATCATACTGTTATTCAATTAAAAGTAAGAAACCTAATTTATTGAAGGTGAAAAGTTTTTTATTTAGTAACATGCTATGTGTCCCTCAACAGAATGCTGGGTTTACCCTACTCTTTTCGAGAAATGTGTGGGTTCTAAGCACACATGTCCACAAATGGTGTGGTAGAAAAAAGTAACATAACAATCTCATACAAAGCTACAATATCATCTTAAATGAAAACCTGCAAATGTATTGAAATTTATGTGTTTTTTCAGTTCCTATTTTGACATCTATATGAGTTTTAAAAATATTATCTGGACACATGAGCTCAGGGGCGTAGCCAGAGGGGGGCCCAGGGGGCCCGCCCCCTCTTTTTTCTTCTACCTCAATTTTACATTCACTAGTACATCCCAGTCTGTCTACTAGAAGTGAACATTTCTTTAAAAAAAATCACTCCCCCCCCCCCAAAGGGAAAATCCTGGCTACGCCCCTGGAGCTGTACCGAGCACCATTAGGCATTACCGCACAACTCACTACTGAGAAAAATTGCAAGATAGGAGCACCAATTAATATCTACTATTCTTAAAACTTGCTGAGAATGTATTCCCCATTAAAACCTTCACAGTCAAAACAAGAGGATGCTAGTATGTACCGTATATATATATGAAAATATTTAAGATTTGTAAATACTCACACAAGTTGTGGATCGAAGTCCTCATCTTAGTCTGACGGGTGATCGAACACTGAAATCCAAAGAACCGCTAGGATCGAAGAAAGATTCGCATTTGTGTTCAAATCTTGCAATTTCGTTCAAATAATGCGAGTTTCCTCGGAATGTTTCTTAGTTATATTGTTACACTGCACAGTTACTGTTCTAGACACTACTTACTTTGCCCAAGGAAGCTGCTATCAGTTGTTCCAACGCACATTTCCCATTTTTTCTCGGCCAAACTTGGAACCTACTGCTTCTGCCAAGCTGAGCACGTAAACAATTTTGAGCCTCAGCTGTTCGAAATCAAAGTACTTAAGATCGACCAGCAATATATAAAAAAAAGCATGTAATCACATCTGAATCTGTTACACCATCAACACTTCACTTTTAATTATTTTACTTTTGAATTTGATAATCTCGTGCGAAGCTACAATAATATCCCACAGAGAATTGCAAGTGTTTAGATTGCTATTTTGACATCCACATGAGTTTTAAAAACATCCTCTGACAGATGAGCTGTGCCAAACACAATTAGTTTACAACTGACCATCGAGCAACATTGCGAGACAAGAGCATCTATAATTTTTACTCTCCTAGATATTAAAGCTTGCTGAGTATGTATTACCCATTAATACCTACAAGTCAAAACAACTACTACTACTAGTATGACTATGTACCAAATATATAGGAATATTAAAGACCTGTAAATACTGACAGAAGTTCTTGGTCAAAGCGGAGGTCAAAGTCCTCAGCTGATTCTGACGCGAAATCGAACACTAAAACCAACAGACCCGCTAGGTTCGTATTTGTGTTCAGTTCCTGCATTTCCACAGTTCTAACATATCTTGAATTTGAAAATGGAATCATTCAGTTTTGCTACTGTTTTGAAAACCATACATCACCATTTTACTTGGACGTTACCTCCGAAAGCTCACAAAATGTCGCCTGTCGCTGGCAGCTGTTCCCTTTCCTTGGCCAATCTTGTTATTGGCTTATCAAAAATAATTCAAACGCACAAAGGCGAAGTAGCCCATCGACCATCGTCACTCTGTTGGTTCCATCTGACTAACAATGTTGTCTTGTAAACGGCTAAATACTGGCTCTTTTTGAGGTCTTACGAAATGCCTTTCTTCACGTGAATTCAAATTCTTTCAGCTATTCAATGTAGCAACTATCGACGACAAGTGTGCTGTCTCCGACTTCTTGATTTATTGAACGTTCAACTCATCTCGCAAAGGGCATGCGCTAAAAACTTGCATATTAAGTGTGACACGAAAAAAAAACACAAGAGGCTTTTAAAAAGCCTAACTCGTACCTCATAATTGTTTTAATTTTGAAATGAAAAGACAAAAAGAAAAAAATATATTCCAATGGCCTAACCACTGCCGTCAGCTACTGTGACGCCCACGCGAATTTATCTCTAGGCCTTGGCGGATTGTGCTAGCATAATTTTTGGCATAATTGGGGCAAAAAAGCATAATTTTTTAAACGAGCACTGCCGCGGCATAATTAGCAAATTTTAGCACTTCTTTGAGCATAAATTCATAAAATTTAGTAAATATGGTGTATTTTCTACAG